>OZ025222.1:7362368-7481828 GCA_964019055.1 Anthopleura xanthogrammica | reverse complement strand
AAATAATAAATAATAATAATAATAATAATAACGATTTATTGATGCATATCTACAGAGTAGCTCTACATCTTCAATACTAAGAAAATAATAAATAATAATAATAATAATAACGATTTATTGAAGCATATCTACAGAGAAGCTCTACATCTTCAATACTAAGAAAATAATAAATAATAATAATAATAATAATAATAACGATTTATTGAAGCATATCTACAGAGAAGCTCTACATCTTCAATACTAAGAAAATAATAAATAATAATAATAATAATAATAAGGATTTATTGATGCATATCTACAGAGTAGCTCTACATCTTCAATACTAAGAAAATAATAAATAATAATAATAATAATAATAACGATTTATTGAAGCATATCTACAGAGAAGCTCTACATCTTCAATACTAAGAAAATAATAAATAATAATAATAATAATAATAACGATTTATTGATGCATATCTACAGAGTAGCTCTACATCTTCAATACTAAGAAAATAATAAATAATAATAATAATAATAATAACGATTTATTGAAGCATATCTACAGAGAAGCTCTACATCTTCAATACTAAGAAAATAATAAATAATAATAATAATAATAATAATAACGATTTATTGAAGCATATCTACAGAGAAGCTCTACATCTTCAATACTAAGAAAATAATCAATAATAATAATAATAATAATAACGATTTATTGATGCATATCTACAGAGTAGCTCTACATCTTCAATACTAAGAAAATAATAAATAATAATAATAATAATAACGATTTATTGAAGCATATCTACAGAGAAGCTCTACATCTTCAATACTAAGAAAATAATAAATAATAATAATAATAATAATAACGATTTATTGATGCATATCTACAGAGTAGCTCTACATCTTCAATACTAAGAAAATAATAAATAATAATAATAATAATAATAATAATAATAATAACGATTTATTGATGCATATCTACAGAGTAGCTCTACATCTTCAATACTAAGAAAATACTAAATAATAATAATAATAATAATAATAATAATAATAATAACGATTTATTGATGCATATCTACAGAGTAGCTCTAAATCTTCAATACTAAGAAAATAATAAATAATAATAATAATAATAACGATTTATTGAAGCATATCTACAGAGTAGCTCTACATCTTCAATACTAAGAAAATAATAAATAATAATAATAATAATAATAATAACGATTTATTGAAGCATATCTACAGAGTAGCTCTACATCTTCAATACTAAGAAAATAATAAATAATAATAATAATAATAACGATTTATTGAAGCATATCTACAGAGTAGCTCTACATCTTCAATACTAAGAAAATAATAAATAATAATAATAATAATAATAATAACGATTTATTGAAGCATATCTACAGAGTAGCTCTACATCTTCAATACTAAGAAAATAATAAATAATAATAATAATAATAATAATAATAACGATTTATTGATGCATATCTACAGAGTAGCTCTACATCTTCAATACTAAGAAAATAATAAATAATAATAATAATAATAATAACGATTTATTGAAGCATATCTACAGAGTAGCTCTACATCTTCAATACTAAGAAAATAATAAATAATAATAATAATAATAACGATTTATTGAAGCATATCTACAGAGTAGCTCTACATCTTCAATACTAAGAAAATAATAAATAATAATAATAATAATAATAATAACGATTTATTGAAGCATATCTACAGAGTAGCTCTACATCTTCAATACTAAGAAAATAATAAATAATAATAATAATAATAACGATTTATTGAAGCATATCTACAGAGTAGCTCTACATCTTCAATACTAAGAAAATAATAAATAATAATAATAATAATAATAATAACGATTTATTGATGCATATCTACAGAGTAGCTCTACATCTTCAATACTAAGAAAATAATAATAATAATAATAATAATAACGATTTATTGATGCATATCTACAGAGTAGCTCTACATCTTCAATACTAAGAAAATAATAATAATAATAATAATAATAATAACGATTTATTGAAGCATATCTACAGAGAAGCTCTACATCTTCAATACTAAGAAAATAATAAATAATAATAATAATAATAATAACGATTTATTGATGCATATCTACAGAGTAGCTCTACATCTTCAATACTAAGAAAATAATAAATAATAATAATAATAATAATAATAATAATAACGATTTATTGAAGCATATCTACAGAGTAGCTCTACATCTTCAATACTAAGAAAATAATAAATAATAATAATAATAACAATAACGATTTATTGATGCATATCTACAGAGTAGCTCTACATCTTCAATACTAAGAAAATAATAAATAATAATAATAATAATAATAATAATAACGATTTATTGAAGCATATCTACAGAGTAGCTCTACATCTTCAATACTAAGAAAATAATAAATAATAATAATAATAATAATAATAATAACGATTTATTGAAGCATATCTACAGAGAAGCTCTACATCTTCAATACTAAGAAAATAATAAATAATAATAATAATAATAATAACGATTTATTGATGCATATCTACAGAGTAGCTCTACATCTTCAATACTAAGAAAATAATAAATAATAATAATAATAATAATAACGATTTATTGAAGCATATCTACAGAGTAGCTCTACATCTTCAATACTAAGAAAATAATAAATAATAATAATAATAATAATAACGATTTATTGGTGCATATCTACAGAGTAGCTCTACATCTTCAATACTAAGAAAATAATAAATAATAATAATAATAATAATAACGATTTATTGATACATATCTACAGAGTAGCTCTACATCTTCAATACTAAGAAAATAATAAATAATAATAATAATAATAACGATTTATTGATGCATATCTACAGAGTAGCTCTACATCTTCAATACTAAGAAAATAATAAATAATAATAATAATAATAATAACGATTTATTGAAGCATATCTACAGAGAAGCTCTACATCTTCAATACTAAGAAAATAATAAATAATAATAATAATAATAATAACGATTTATTGAAGCATATCTACAGAGAAGCTCTACATCTTCAATACTAAGAAAATAATAAATAATAATAATAATAATAATAATGATTTATTGAAGCATATCTACAGAGAAGCTCTACATCTTCAATACTAAGAAAATAATAAATAATAATAATAATAATAATAACGATTTATTGATGCATATCTACAGAGTAGCTCTACATCTTCAATACTAAGAAAATAATAAATAATAATAATAATAATAATAACGATTTATTGAAGCATATCTACAGAGAAGCTCTACATCTTCAATACTAAGAAAATAATAAATAATAATAATAATAATAATAATAACGATTTATTGAAGCATATCTACAGAGAAGCTCTACATCTTCAATACTAAGAAAATAATAAATAATAATAATAATAATAACGATTTATTGATGCATATCTACAGAGTAGCTCTACATCTTCAATACTAAGAAAATAATAAATAATAATAATAATAATAATAACGATTTATTGAAGCATATCTACAGAGAAGCTCTACATCTTCAATACTAAGAAAATAATAAATAATAATAATAATAATAATAATAACGATTTATTGATGCATATCTACAGAGTAGCTCTACATCTTCAATACTAAGAAAATAATAAATAATAATAATAATAATAATAATAATAACGATTTATTGATGCATATCTACAGAGTAGCTCTACATCTTCAATACTAAGAAAATACTAAATAATAATAATAATAATAATAATAATAATAATAACGATTTATTGATGCATATCTACAGAGTAGCTCTACATCTTCAATACTAAGAAAATTTATAAATAATAATAATAATAATAACGATTTATTGAAGCATATCTACAGAGTAGCTCTACATCTTCAATACTAAGAAAATAATAAATAATAATAATAATAATAATAATAATAACGATTTATTGAAGCATATCTACAGAGTAGCTCTACATCTTCAATACTAAGAAAATAATAAATAATAATAATAATAATAACGATTTATTGAAGCATATCTACAGAGTAGCTCTACATCTTCAATACTAAGAAAATAATAAATAATAATAATAATAATAATAATAACGATTTATTGAAGCATATCTACAGAGTAGCTCTACATCTTCAATACTAAGAAAATAATAAATAATAATAATAATAATAACGATTTATTGAAGCATATCTACAGAGTAGCTCTACATCTTCAATACTAAGAAAATAATAAATAATAATAATAATAATAATAACGATTTATTGAAGCATATCTACAGAGTAGCTCTACATCTTCAATACTAAGAAAATAATAAATAATAATAATAATAATAATAATAATAATAACGATTTATTGATGCATATCTACAGAGTAGCTCTACATCTTCAATACTAAGAAAATAATAAATAATAATAATAATAATAATAACGATTTATTGAAGCATATCTACAGAGTAGCTCTACATCTTCAATACTAAGAAAATAATAAATAATAATAATAATAATAATAATAACGATTTATTGAAGCATATCTACAGAGTAGCTCTACATCTTCAATACTAAGAAAATAATAAATAATAATAATAATAATAACGATTTATTGAAGCATATCTACAGAGTAGCTCTACATCTTCAATACTAAGAAAATAATAAATAATAATAATAATAATAATAATAACGATTTATTGATGCATATCTACAGAGTAGCTCTACATCTTCAATACTAAGAAAATAATAAATAATAATAATAATAATAATAACGATTTATTGAAGCATATCTACAGAGTAGCTCTACATCTTCAATACTAAGAAAATAATAAATAATAATAATAATAATAACGATTTATTGAAGCATATCTACAGAGTAGCTCTACATCTTCAATACTAAGAAAATAATAAATAATAATAATAATAATAATAATAACGATTTATTGAAGCATATCTACAGAGTAGCTCTACATCTTCAATACTAAGAAAATAATAAATAATAATAATAATAATAACGATTTATTGAAGCATATCTACAGAGTAGCTCTACATCTTCAATACTAAGAAAATAATAAATAATAATAATAATAATAATAACGATTTATTGATGCATATCTACAGAGTAGCTCTACATCTTCAATACTAAGAAAATAATAAATAATAATAATAATAATAACGATTTATTGATGCATATCTACAGAGAAGCTCTACATCTTCAATACTAAGAAAATAATAAATAATAATAATAATAATAATAACGATTTATTGAAGCATATCTACAGAGTAGCTCTACATCTTCAATACTAAGAAAATAATAAATAATAATAATAATAATAACGATTTATTGAAGCATATCTACAGAGTAGCTCTACATCTTCAATACTAAGAAAATAATAAATAATAATAATAATAATAATAATAACGATTTATTGATGCATATCTACAGAGTAGCTCTACATCTTCAATACTAAGAAAATAATAAATAATAATAATAATAATAACGATTTATTGAAGCATATCTACAGAGTAGCTCTACATCTTCAATACTAAGAAAATAATAAATAATAATAATAATAATAATAATAACGATTTATTGATGCATATCTACAGAGTAGCTCTACATCTTCAATACTAAGAAAATAATAAATAATAATAATAATAATAATAACGATTTATTGATGCATATCTACAGAGTAGCTCTACATCTTCAATACTAAGAAAATAATAAATAATAATAATAATAATAATAACGATTTATTGAAGCATATCTACAGAGAAGCTCTACATCTTCAATACTAAGAAAATAATAAATAATAATAATAATAATAATAACGATTTATTGAAGCATATCTACAGAGTAGCTCTACATCTTCAATACTAAGAAAATAATAAATAATAATAATAATAATAACGATTTATTGAAGCATATCTACAGAGTAGCTCTACATCTTCAATACTAAGAAAATAATAAATAATAATAATAATAATAATAATAACGATTTATTGATGCATATCTACAGAGTAGCTCTACATCTTCAATACTAAGAAAATAATAAATAATAATAATAATAATAACGATTTATTGAAGCATATCTACAGAGTAGCTCTACATCTTCAATACTAAGAAAATAATAAATAATAATAATAATAATAATAATAACGATTTATTGATGCATATCTACAGAGTAGCTCTACATCTTCAATACTAAGAAAATAATAAATAATAATAATAATAATAATAACGATTTATTGATGCATATCTACAGAGAAGCTCTACATCTTCAATACTAAGAAAATAATAAATAATAATAATAATAATAATAACGATTTATTGAAGCATATCTACAGAGAAGCTCTACATCTTCAATACTAAGAAAATAATAAATAATAATAATAATAATAATAACGATTTATTGAAGCATATCTACAGAGTAGCTCTACATCTTCAATACTAAGAAAATAATAAATAATAATAATAATAATAATAATAACGATTTATTGAAGCATATCTACAGAGTAGCTCTACATCTTCAATACTAAGAAAATAATAAATAATAATAATACTAAGAAAATAATAAATAATAATAATAATAATAACGATTTATTGAAGCATATCTACAGAGTAGCTCTACATCTTCAATACTAAGAAAATAATAAATAATAATAATAATAATAATAATAACGATTTATTGAAGCATATCTACAGAGTAGCTCTACATCTTCAATACTAAGAAAATAATAAATAATAATAATAATAATAACGATTTATTGAAGCATATCTACAGAGTAGCTCTACATCTTCAATACTAAGAAAATAATAAATAATAATAATAATAATAATAATAACGATTTATGTTTTCACTTGGGCTATATTCACAATATCAAAACGTGTGGCGATGCTGCTTTACCTGATGCTCGTTTACGGGGCCAGTCATCAATGAACTACTACTCCAGTCTTGGATTAAATTGGCTATGGTCAATTGACCATAGCCGCTTTAATAAATTTACATCATCAACATGTACTATTTACAATTTTTCCAATTATTTAATTGGCCCAGTAAAGATAGGGGGCTAAAAACGCTAAAACGGTGGAGCAAGGGGAGGCGGTGGGCAAAGAGTTGAGATGTTGTCTCGTTGACTCTAAGCGTTGAATGGACGCCGCTTGAAAGTCACGTGTACGCTTACCTCTGGCAGAGGGGGTAGGCCACATTGCATTCCCCTATACCCCACCGGGTATCATATAGTATTACGTAAGAAGCTATACACATGAACTTATTGTTCGCGGGAAGCTATATGAAAATTATGTACAACGCCTCTTCCGCGAAAACATAAAATTTCTATTTGCCAGCAAATATTTTCTTTATGTTTTCACTTGGGCTATATTCACAATATCAAAACGTGTGGCGATGCTGCTTTACCTGATGCTCGTTTACGGGGCCAGTCATCAATGAACTACTACTCCAGTCTTGGATTAAATTGGCTATGGTCAATTGACCATAGCCGCTTTAATAAATTTACATCATCAACATGTACTATTTACAATTTTTCCAATTATTTAATTGGCCCAGTAAAGATAGGGGGCTAAAAACGCCAAAGCATCATTGTTACATTATCCCCATTAGATAATTAAAACTGATGCACCCCAATCCAAAGGAAAAGCAGCATAACCACGGAATATGTACAAGTTATTGGTGTTGGTGATCCAAGTCTGCTGCCCTTGCTATTCAGACTTGGAACCCCAGAGAATTAACCGGAACAAAGGATTATAAAGAAGACTTTGACCTGAAGCTGCTGCCCTTGCTAATCAGACACAGGTCAAAGTCTTAGGTAAATTGGCAGGAAATAATCCCCTTAGATGTCCCTGCAACATCCATGGGGATCATGAAATAGCATATAGAGGTATCTTTAATGACCAAGTCTGCTGCCCTTGCTAATCAAACCAGTCACCAAAGACACTAAACTGCAATAGCCACAGGAACTCTTTAACATTTAACTCTTAATCATTGAGATAAAGATTGAATGCGAATGTATTTTTGGAAAGCATTTGACTTCCAACGTCCCATGGCTCTAATCTGAGCATCAGACATCCCCCTTTCGGCTGCATATGAAGCAGCCCCAATGCGGAAACTATGTCCCTTGTACTTAGCGGGATCAAGACCACCATACCGAAGGGCTGTTGTGAGCTTGTCAGTGAAAAAAGATCGTGAAACCGGACTGCCATCTAGCATGACGAAAAGAGCACCTATCCTAAAACCTCTCTGCTGAAGGTATTTCAATAAATACTCGACTGGACAAAAAGAAGACTGTCTAGAAATCACCAGTGAAAAGGGGCGCTGGTTATAATTGTTTTTGTAATTACAAAACTGAACTCTAAGTGATTCTACTTCATTAGTAGAATTAGTGAGCTTAGTAACTTGGCTAAGCTGAATGTTGTTGCCGGAAGCCGAATCCGTAATCTCGCCTATTCTAGCAAATGTAAAAAAGGCAAACAAGCACATAGATTGGAATAGGCATGTATTGTGTCTCGTCTCTCTCATTTGCATCGTGGCACTAAGAATTCTGTGCAGAACTGGCACTGTAATAGGTAATCTACAATCCAGACGAGAACCAAGCTTTCCATACCCTTTAAGCATTTGTGTGATAAAGAATGTTTTGGTGGTGTCTGGGAACCCCGACAGTCGATGGCTATATCCTATGGCTGAAACGTATGTATTAACGGTAGATGCGGCATATTTCCGATCATATAAATAAGCAATAAAGAGAGCCACAGTAGGAGGAGAAAGGGGGATGGTATAAGGTGTACCTGGTAAAATGGTCACCATAAATTGATGGAAAAGCTTCCATGCCCTTCGGTATGTCGGAATTGAAGAAGGTTGAAGACTTGACCCTGTCAAGTGTGTGACTATAGCTGCCAATTCCGTGGCAGCAGATGAGGGGGGATGTCTGTTGGAGACTGATCCATGGAAGGTGGAGCCAATTGGAGGAATTTGTTGATCTGCAAGCGAGATAGGGAGTCTGCTAGATAATTTTCAACCCCAGGTACATGTTTGGCTTTGAATACAATATTATGTCTCAAACATATCGAAACTAACTTTCGAACAAAAAACATAAGGTGTTTATCCTTACATGACTGCTTATTAATCACATGTACCAAGGCCTCATTGTCAGTAAAAAATAAAATATGTCTGTTCTGCATCTCATTGCCCCATAACATTAAGCTAAGGACAATGGGGTAGAATTCGAGAACAGCTATATTATAAGTGGTCCAATGCACTGGCCAGGACCCATAACACCATTTGTTGCCAAAAAGAGCCCCAAAACCTAAAGCACCTGATGCATCCGTATAAAGGTTCAAGAACTCCGAATTATACCACTGCTCATCCAGGAAAAAAGATTTACAGTTATATTCTGACAGAAATTCCACCCATACCCTCAAGTCAGCTTTAACCTCTTGATTTAGGCGAATAAAATGAAAAGGAGACTTGATGCCAATGGTGAGGTCTATGAGTCGTCGTAAAAATGCTCTGCCAGGCACAATGACCGAGCATGCAAAATTTAATAGACCAGTCAAGGATTGAATTTCCCTCAAAGTTACTTTTTTCCTCTTAAGAAAATCAGAAATAAGCATGGTACACTTCGCAATCTTATCCTTAGGCAGCCGAGCCTCCAGTCTAATGGCATCCAACTCGATACCAACAAATGATAATACATTATCTGGACCAAAAGTCTTTTCTGGTGCTATGGGGATCCCTAAATAAGTACACAAATCCACAAACAATGAAAGCTGGCGCTGACATAATTCATAAGTTGGTGCAACAATAAAAAAGTCATCAAGAACATGAACCAAATGATCAATTTTCAGTTTATCCTTTGCAATCCATTCCAAAGCAGAGCTAACTAATTCAAACGTTCTACAAGAACTAGAGCAGCCCATTGGCATACACTGGTCAAAATAGAACAGGCCTCTCCATTTCATCCCAAGGAGATGATGGTCATTCGGATGGATAGGTACAATGCGAAAAGCATTTTTGACATCGGTTTTGCTCATAAAACAACCACGCCCAACCGTTTTGATAAGCTTTATTGCCTGCGAAATGGTGGCGTAGTGGACGGTTGAAAACTCTTCCGGAATACCATCATTCACGGAGGAGCCCTTAGGATGTGACAAATGATGAATCAACCGGAATTCGCCGAGGGTCTTCTTAGGCACTACCCCAAGGGGAGAAACCCTAAAAGGTGAAAACGGTGGGGTATCGTAAGGCCCAGAAATACGACCAGCATGCAATTCCTTTTGAATCTTTAGGTCAACTACCTCAGGATTTTGTAAAGCAGATTTCAAATTGTCAAAACAACATGAGGTTTCTAGACCTCGGAAATGAAGTGGAAAGCCAAATTTAAAGCCTAACCTAATCTCCTCTGCAATGGAAGGATCATATCCGGATAAAAAGAAAATCAATCGGTCCACTTGGACTGGGGTAGGAAGACTATTTGTGACGTGTATTGCCGGGTTGGGATTTGGCGGCCTGACTGCCATCTTTAGTGAACTTTGGGCCACGAAAAGAACAATTTTTGGGTGCATGAGATCCCTCGCATTTAAAACATAAGTGCTTATAGGCACATCCTTGACAGGCTGCCCCCTTACTAAACTTAAAACAGTAACCATATGAGGGCTTATCCTGTGTGTCCTTGGCCGAATTCACCGGTTGACTAGTTTTATGCGGAGCAGACTGTTGGGATCTCATCCACAATTCCCAGTGTATTTTGTGCCAAGGCAAAGCGGCTGACTGCGCCTGTCTAAGAAACCGGAAATTCTCATCATAGAATTTCCAGTTATGGCCACGGGCAGCCAAATCCTGGACAACCTCCCCGTATTTCATGAGGGCAGGGGCCTCATTGGGGAATTTACGGCAATACACGCCAACAAAAACATGAAAACACTGTAGCCATAAATCAATGGAAAGAAATTTCCTATGTTTAGAAACTGGCTCTAAACATAGAGATGGAGGGCTGTCGCTATCAGCATTATTGATGGACAGTTTAAACTTATCCTCAAGCTTTGGATTGCTCAACAAAATACTAAAGTCAAAATATTCGTTGCTCCATATCTTTCCTTTAACCTTGTCAGACACCCGAGCATCGATTTCCAGACTCGGAGATGCAAACAACGAGGATGGGGTTTCAGGTATCCCAAAATCAGTTTTCATACCTGTAATTCCCGCCTGGACGGCAGCAATGGCACCAGAGACCAGGACATCAGGAGCTGGGCCTTGATCTAATGGCGACTCAGTTAACTGGTTGGAGCCTAACGGTGGCGAAACTGTGGCTGAAGCTGCAGGCCCAGTGTGGTTTTGGGAAGGGTGGGTTCCCACAGCTGTAGGATTCACTCCAGCTGATGAGCTATTATTGGCTGGGGCCGTTAAACTTAAACGTTCTGTTACCGCTTCTGTCACTTGCCTGACTATGCTGGCCAACACTTCGGGAGACAAACCTTGAGGAGCAGGAGGAGGTGGAGGAGGATCAACTTCCACTCCGTGACGCCTTGTGGACCGTTTAGGGGCATTTGATGCGTGTGTAGCAGAGGACTTTGTGCGTCTAGAGGAACTACGTGTTTTTGGCATTCTGTTTTTGTTTTGTTTTTTGGTGTTGTTTCCCACTGTACCTGAAACAGAAATTAAAAAGCAGGCAGGCTCTGCATACCCATGAACAGAACAACAAGGAAAGTAATTGAAGTCATGGGCCAACTAAGATACAAACAGCATGTAAAGCCTGTTGACAAAACAGCCGATGCTACAAGCTTTCATTTGCTGTGAAATTAGCAAAATTATTTAGAGAAAACACTCTAATAAATTGGAATACACCAAGTCACAACTAATATACCAACAGCATGTAAAGCCTGTCGACAAAACAGTCGACGCTAAAAGCTTCCATTTGCTGTGAAATTAGCAAAATTATTTAGAGAAAACACTCTAATAAATTGGAATACACCAAGTCACAACTAATTTACAAACAGCATGTAAAGCCTGTCGACAAAACAGTCGACGCTAAAAGCTTCCATTTGCTGTGAAATTAGCAAAATTATTTAGAGAAAACACTCTAATAAATTGGAATACACCAAGTCACGTGCAAGGACGATGTCCAACAGCACTAACGAAAATACTAGGAAAACACCCAGTCAGATATCAAAGTAAATGCCCATGACGTGTGAACGACAAAAACTTAAAGCAAGGATAAGGCCCTCAAAATGGCCCCCCGATAACTACGGTACAAATGATATTGTCCAGCAAAGTTTAAATGAACGCCGTCAGCCAAATAAAAATCCTTAGCTGGATGATTAAACACGCTATGCCTCCAGCAAAAGACCCTGTGGTCAGGATCGAAAACCACGCGCAAATAATTATTCAGAACATCGGCGCGGTGATGAAAGAGCGCCGCGTCGGGATAAGAAATACCACGAGGTATTACACAACACCAACCGATCACACGCACCGAAAAACTATCCTGCAGTAAATGAACCAAGTCATCAATAGCAGAACCCACAATTTCAGGGGCCAAAGCAGAAAGGTCGTTAGTTCCCAATTCTAAAATTACAATGTCTGGGGCAAATGAACGTATTATATCGAGATCAAACCGGCGAAGCTTATCAACGGTCCTACCGCCCACGCCGAATAAACGAACTGCAACCGACCCTTCCAAGCCAAAAGCCAGGTCCATTCTAGGGTCAAAACCGGTATTTATGTCTCGAGACAAGCGTTTAACAAATGAATGACCTAAAATAAGAGCTTTAGGGACACCACCAGCCATATTACAAAGGGTTAATGCGACTCAAAGCAAGCGTAAAACCCCCAAGCGTAACAACGCGTGGCGTAACCCGAACACAACAACAAAAGGTCACTTATCTTATTAAAATAAGAAGCAATCAAGGATTAAAACATTAAGACTAAGAAATAACCAAGGATTAATAATTTATCCTATAAAAGGTATCAAACTTACCAAATAACGGCGATCAAAAGAGTTGAGATCAAAGAGTTGAGATGTTGTCTCGTTGACTCTAAGCGTTGAATGGACGCCGCTTGAAAGTCACGTGTACGCTTACCTCTGGCAGAGGGGGTAGGCCACATTGCATTCCCCTATACCCCACCGGGTATCATATAGTATTACGTAAGAAGCTATACACATGAACTTATTGTTCGCGGGAAGCTATATGAAAATTATGTACAACGCCTCTTCCGCGAAAACATAAAATTTCTATTTGCCAGCAAATATTTTCTTTATTGAAGCATATCTACAGAGTAGCTCTACATCTTCAATACTAAGAAAATAATAAATAATAATAATAATAATAATAATAATAACGATTTATTGATGCATATCTACAGAGTAGCTCTACATCTTCAATACTAAGAAAATAATAAATAATAATAATAATAATAATAACGATTTATTGATGCATATCTACAGAGTAGCTCTACATCTTCAATACTAAGAAAATAATAAATAATAATAATAATAATAATAATAATAACGATTTATTGAAGCATATCTACAGAGTAGCTCTACATCTTCAATACTAAGAAAATAATAAATAATAATAATAATAATAATAATAATAACGATTTATTGAAGCATATCTACAGAGTAGCTGTACATCTTCAATACTAAGAAAATAATAATAATAATAATAATAATAACGATTTATTGATGCATATCTACAGAGTAGCTCTACATCTTCAATACTAAGAAAATAATAAATAATAATAATAATAATAACGATTTATTGAAGCATATCTACAGAGTAGCTCTACATCTTCAATACTAAGAAAATAATAAATAATAATAATAATAATAATAATAATAATAACGATTTATTGATGCATATCTACAGAGTAGCTCTACATCTTCAATACTAAGAAAATAATAAATAATAATAATAATAATAATAATAATAACGATTTATTGATGCATATCTACAGAGTAGCTCTACATCTTCAATACTAAGAAAATAATAAATTGGATATATAGTGAAGTAAATAGAAAAATCTAGGTAAAGATAAAATGTATTAAATAAAGGAATATATACTATATTCTATATACAGCTAATTGAAAAAACGTTGTCACGGACCGGCTCCGCGACTACGCGACTAGCCCGAACGGGAGTATGCGCCGGGCTTACAGTACGAAAATTCGCTGGCGAAATAGTATTTTAATGACTTAATAGTTTCAAAATTAGGAACATCTTTGACTGAATATTAGTCATATAGACTTTTGTCTTCCTTTCGCAAAACCCGAAGACAAACGTTGAAAGGGTTGCTGCTTGTGTTATCTCATTAGTAAGCAAAAACAACTACTTCAGAGTGAATAATTAAGCACTTGAGTGATTTCTACCCATACTGCGTTTCGGTCCAGTCCCGAAGTCGCGCAGCCGGTCAGTGACAACGTTTTTTCAAATAACTGTATACAAAAACACATACGCACATATATATACACACACACATATATTAATAGAATATATTAATAGAATATGTTAATATACATGTACATATACATACATATACATACACATACATATTACACATACGTACAAACATTGAAAAAATATACCATAATGAATATATAAATATACACCCACGAATAGATACATATATACTAAGACATAAGCTTATACATACACATATAATATATACTCTCTCGGTATCTATATATATATATAGATATAAATATAAGTTGAATACCTCGACCGGGGTGAGAAGCCAGACCGGCCCAGGCAGCGGCACTGGTTGATCAGGCTTATCGGAGATTATCACGGTTGCGATACAGGATTGAATATCCGGGTATTGTTAGGTAATTTATGAGGTGCGAGTTGTTCTTGAGTCAGGTTTCACTCATCACCACAACATCGAGCGGGTATTCTTTGATAGTTGACAGTAAAAATGATTTGGCCAGAAAATTTAGTTTTGATTCTGATAGAAATTCATTAAATAATCCTCTGGATGATTTGGAACAAGCGCATATAGTTTTTATAAGCCGTATTTTAATGCCTTAATTTGCATTTGTGAACTTTGAAAATAATGAGCTTCGTAGATTTTTTTTTTTCGGATCTTAAAACGCCAAATATTCTTAAGGTTAATACAACCAAAAAGAAGAAACATATATATCCTTTTGATAAAAAATACCCACCAAAAATATAGATAAATGGTTTAGCTGTACAATGCGCTTATTTTTACACTAAATTCCGTGATCTAGGCGGTCATTTTTTCGATGCGTAGGGGCGAAATCGATTTTTGTAAATTTCTTGGAAACCAAGTAAATTTTTTTTAAACTAAAACCACCAGGATGTATTTCATGTTAAGCGCTATAAGTAAACAAAATATGAGCAAAATCGATTTTTTGACTTGTGCCGCGAAAAGTCCGTGGGCTTTTTTTTTCGATTTTTACAGACAGTCGCTCTTAACACGTTTCATTTATCAGTACATATAGCTAATTCATTTAACATTGTCACTGAAAAAAGCCTAAAGTCTAAGGTTTTGAAAGCTGAATCATTAAATTTATTTCACCGTGGAATTATTACAATAAGAAACTCAATGTATGCTCGGATTGCAAATTGTACGACTTTTACGACTTGTACTTGGAATCCGCATAGTTTTAAGGGCTGTTTGGATTGAATAACTTTTTTCTTAGCTTTTTCTACACCCTAATTTTTTGGACTCCTGTCATTCAGTATTTGAAAGACATTGAACATCTGCCAATTTGTTAAGTCACAGGGTTAGTTGATTGTTTGAACCTGAATCATCGCACAGAGTGAATGGTCAAATTGGTTTTTGCATCTCATTAAGACCCAAGAGTGCAATGAGCCCTTGCTAAGTTAATGAGTGCCGGGAGATTCAAATACAGAGAAAATGGCTGAAATTATGTTAACAGTGCTAACTGATCCATTGTTAGTCAGTTAACAAGAGTAGTATACAAATGGGGGTTCTGCATCATTCGTTGCCGGTGCTCAGCCCAAGACCCCGCTCGGATCGCCAGTGCTCGTCCCAGGTCCCGCTCGGATCGCCGGTGCTCGACCCCAAACCCCAGACCCCGCTCGGATCACCGGTGCTCAGCTCCAGACCCTTCTCGGACTATTGGTGCCTAACCCCACTCCCCGCCCGGACCGCCAGTGCTCAACCCCAATCCCCGCCCGGACCGCCGGTGCTCGACCTCAAACATACAGCTCCATATACAGCTCCATAATGGTACAGATTTTCACGTTCTAAAATATTACATATTTTTTATCACAAGATCTTCGAGGATTTCTCTTTTGTTCGCTAGGATAGCCTTTCTGTTTTCTTTACAACGATATTTTGATTTCTCAAGTTCGTTCAATGCGCATTTTTTGACATTCTTCAGGAACTTCTTAAACACTTTTTCATCATCCAAGTTCTGCAAGGCTTCTTCGAGGTAGCGATAAACCTTGATGTCGTTTTCCAGCATGAGGCAGTCGTGATGATCTTGAGATCCATCAAAGATATCACAAGCTTCACAGTAAATTTTCACCAGTTCGTGTACATCCTTTGCGAGAACTTTAGCATACTCAAGCAAGAGCTCGTTTTCGATTTCTCCTTCTCTATCATCATGTTTCGTTGGCTTTGGGTCTTCGCAGCATGTTGTACCCTCGAGATCTGCAAATTCTGTTTCATTCAGATTGGCCATCAGACTATCTTCTATCTGTCTGTTGTTCATGTAGCAGGCAAAGGCTGTCGCAATATCATCAGTATGGCTAAAAAACGTCTCTCCCGTTCCACAATTTCGTATTCATAGAAAGTTAGGTTCTCAACTGAAACAGTTGGGGTAGCCTTTTTCGCAATCGTTAGACGAGACATTTTTCCACGTTAAAGTGCGCTGTAAAATAATAACGTCGAAGAGAGAGCTCTTTCCTATGTAAGATCGAGAAACCGCACAGGGCTGTTACCTAGTGTCATATCACGTGACTCTACAGAATGAATTATTCATTTTTTTTTTAAATTTGTATATAATTATGTTTTAAAACTGCTGCCATTTAGGTATTGACTGCGCCGAACGTCGTAGTGGCTTCATTAGACCTTTGAATGTTCCTGACTCGGAATAATCGAGCCATTTCTTAGGTTTGCCTTTACTCGGTGGAGGAGTAGGTGGAAACTGTGGTGTAGGTTAAGTGGACTGAGGACTTGAGGCAATGAATAAGGTCGTAGCAGAGGGTTGATCAAATTTGAAAGGAGCTTTTAATGGAGTTGAAGGGACTTCATCAATCTGTTTTGGAAGACTTTCTCTAAATAAGGGCGTTTTGATTTTGGAGGTGAAGCGTTCTAGACTAGGGGTTGTAGTTTTTGATGCAATGCGACTGTCACTGCTCAGACGTGCTGACAGGATGTTCTCTGGAGTCGTATAGGATGGCCTTGGAGGACTCTGAGTAGTCGAGGGGTGTGGTTTCCTGTCTAGGTCTATAAGCAACAGAGTTTGGAAGTTGCTGTTGTAGATCGAGGTACTGATTGTAAAGACGAGTGTATTCTTTAGTTCTTAGTTCCGCGGGGACATCGGGTTTCATAAGGATGTGCTCCATTCGCTCCTTTAATCTCTGTAGGGTTTTCAAAAGGGGTGATTCTAAGAAAGTTTGACGTTCAAGATAGTTAGCTATGGATGCCATAGCATCGGACTGTCCCGCACCGTGCTGGACAACGGTTTGATCACTGGGGAGAACATTGGTTCGAAGTCTGCATTTCTCAGGATTAGGTTTTAGTTCCACGAAAAGATATCCATAAGGGCGTTGTACAGCGGCCTCGTATTTATGAATAAACTGTTCGGTTTTTTCGGGGTACTTCTGCTTTCCCAAAGTCATCATTTGTAGTTTGTCCCTTGGATTTTTAAACAAGATAAGGTATGCAGCATTTCAGACTTAGAGTGCGCATGATTTTTCCTTGGAAATAAAGATTCTGAGTCAGAAACATGACACTTAGGTTTCGATGATAAGATTCTTTGGTAAATAAATTCATGATTCTCTTGTCGTTGGACGTTTCTGTCATTTGATCGTCAATTACGATCATGTTGTTGATCTTAGGGTCAAAGAACCAATCTTCGTCAAAATCATGGGGTATACATTTTACAAATTCAATTCCAGGAATTCTTTTCATCATGTCATCGTATGCCGGTTGCCACTGAGCATAACTCCATACAATTCTTTGGAGTGGGGGTTGAACCACTTGAGCTGAATGTTTTATCAGATTCTGAACCCAAACTGTTTTTCCAGATCCAGTCATTCCTGCAACAATGGCTGTGAAGGGATGGATTAACTGGAATCTAGTACAATTCTCTGTTTCGGCATTCTCCACGTGTGTGTCGGTGACTGGTTCCTGGATTAGTTCCTGCTTATTTTCTTGACGCAGGAGCAGAGTTCGCTGCTGACCATTGATTTTATGAACACGACTTAGGTGCGACCAAACATGCTGTACTGACTTGTCACATATAGGACATAACCGACCCATCTCGGGACTACTCGAGAATGAGCAAGGATGTTTTGGGCTGGACTATTTATAACCCGCAGAAAAGCAGGTCGTAGTCTGGGCTTAAGGCATGGCTCTTAGACTTAGCTCGGCTCGTAGTCTCGGCTCGGCTTGGCTCGGCTCGTGAGCTCGGCTCGGCTCGTAGACTCGGCTCGGCTCGGCTCGTAGACTCGGCTCGGCTCGTAGGCTCAGCTTATAGGCTAAAGTATTAACCGTTGATGATAAATAGGCAAGGTCAATTTATAAAAAAATCATTTTAAAGCAGGATTTTGGCGAGAGAACATGTCGAAATGGCTTCGTGATAATTTCGGCTTTTTACATCTCTTAGCCAGTTGTCCCGAACCTCAGAGAAAGGTTTTGCTTACAACCTCCACTCCTGAACAAGTTCATGTCATTTGTGAGGTCTGTCATAATCTATTACAAGGAGTCATCCCACTCTCGTATTCACAAAGAGAAAGACTCAGACATCACGCTGACGACATTCGGGACTTAGCCAGCACCACAGTGCCTTTCAAAACAAAGAAAATAATTTTGTCTCAGAAAGGTGGCAAATTTGTGGAACATATTTCATTACCCTTGATGGGTGGTTTAAGTTTAATCTTGCTATAAATAGTCGATCGATATCTCGTGATATTCATTTGGACCTTGTCAAGGCAACGCTGATAATCATGAAGCGAAGGTGTACTGAGGATTCGGATAAAGATGCATCAGATTCTGAGTCTTCTAATGACGAAATGTCTTTGGACAACGAAATTGATGACCAGAGGGCGCAGGAGCTTTCTAAAAGCATACCTAGAGAGAGAGCTTTAAACTTACTCCACAGTATGGCGGCTTCTAAGGGCATTTTGTATTGCAATCCGCATGGAGAAATGGCTTTTCATGAACGAAGAATCCCAGTCACTAGCATGAAAGAACTTATTGAATATGCTATGTTACCTTACAACCCAGATATTAGACCACCCAGAGGTTTGAAAACTTTTACTTAAGGACTGGTAGAGCTTGGTATAAACAAGCATCTAATCGGTAATCAGAAATTAATGGTCATCTTGTTGCTATGCAACCCGAAGATGAAGACGGTGATGAGAGTAAGAACGAGAGTGAGGTCGAAAGTGGGTCAACGGATGATCAAACTCATGACCATGAAATGGATGAAGAACAAGAGGAAGAGCAAAGCAGTGATGATGAAGAGGATGGACAGGAGGGAGAGCAAAGCATAGATGAAGAATCGAATTATGATGAAGAAGAACAGAGAGAGTGTTTCGTTTGTCAAGAACCAGGACAGTTTCTTAAGATATCTGTAATGCGGTGCCCAACTTGCTATTGGCATGAAGGACATATTATGAGTCATCTAAAACAAGCGGTTCAGTGTGATATTTGTGCAAGCGTGTTTCCTTTCAATCTAAGAAACACAAAGAAAATTTTTTATCGCTGTAATAACTGCAATTCGATTCACCAAATGTCGTTAAAATCAGGTAGATTTAAACTTGTTGTACCACGACAAGAAAGCCAAGAAATGGAAGAGGAGGAAAACCAGGGAACGGAGCTCGACTACTTTCCTTCATTACCCCATTGGGAGGGTTACTGAGCTGCACCTCAGTCAAAAGTAATGGTTTGCACGATCTCTAGTTATGACTGTAGTCGTAAACTACACTGCATCCTAAGACCGGTAAAAAGTGGTTGAAAACTTTAGTAGAAAACTGGATAGCGATAAAAATCAACTCAAAATAGATGATGGAGGAATAAACTTCATTTGGAGTTGTTGCATGACTTTTGTAGTCGAAAAATAAACATCAAGAAATTTACATATCGTTTATTGATAGAGTACAAAAGCTGACAATACATTTTTGGTTCCTAACTACTCGTCATTAGAAAATAAGAAAGCCTCGAACGTGATCACAACTGTGAACTACTTATCAAGGGCAGACATAAACAGCTTGTTTCCATTTTATCCTTTCGGTCCGCTGTCATGAATCTGAGTCACTATCGCCTGCTGTTAACTTTCGCAGACCTAAGTGAAGGTAATATTATTCAAAAAGCATGACTACTTTATTCAAATCCTGTGAAATTTTAAGGTCAGATCAGATTATATATTAGATTGAAGACGAATCTAAAAAGCATTAAGAACTACCAGCCACTGATAAGGAATCTCTAAACCCGTTTACGGATACACGACATTATTGCGAGCCAACCGTGACAAAGAGTAATACAAAGAAGCCTTTGTATCCAAACTTTGATGTGTACATAGGCCGTCAAGTTGGACATTTGTTGGGGTCTAAGTGGCAAAATCCCTTCAAGTTGAAAGATTATAGCTACGATCGCAACGTAGTGCTTAGGAAATACTTGGAATACATGCTTCAAGATCGACAAGATTTAATAGAACAGTTACATGAACTAAGCAGTAAACGTCTGGTTTGCTGGTGTGCACCAAAACCTTGTCACGGACACATTCTAGTTAAATTATTCGATTTTTATGTTCTTGGGAGACCTGATTCTCATATAGAGAATTTACTTCGCAGTATGAGCTACTAAAAAAATTGAATATATTCGTATATTCGCAATATCGTCATACTTAAATTGATGAATGTATTCGTACAACAAATAAATAATAAAAGTATTGTGTCACGCACCGGCTTGGTGATGTCATACACAATAGTAGAAACCCTAGCCAATCGCTAGGCCGAATAAGCAGTAGGGCAGGGACTAGGGTCGAGCACCGGGATATCCGGGGAGGGGTATGGGATCGAGCACTCAAACAATAGCTGGACTCCATAGCCAATGAGAGTCCGCGTAGGATGATGGGGAGGGGTCTGGGACCTAGGCTCCGCAGGTTCCGCGCTCCGCATGTTGGTGAATTGGTACTTCCCTACTACTTATATCTGCCATCTTGCTAAAGGAATATTTTTTTACACCAGTTAAATGTTATTTTTTTAAATGTTAAGCCTGAAAGTCGTTCATGTTCTTTCTATTAATACAGTATTGTAGTCTCACCAAAGTATAAACAGAGCATTGTACTTATCAATTTAAAAACCTTCATTATGAATTCTTGCAAAAGTTGCTGAGATGCAATCCTACGTTAACTTGTAATAATTTATCTTTACGTTAGTATTGTCATTCGGCTCTTTTTTTTTTTTGAAAACAAGGCAAGAGGTCTTAAAAACACTAGCTTTATTTTAATCATATTCGAACCTTCCTATCTTCATGCATTAATTACCTTCATTTTACCGACACATCCTGAAGCCAACTACAAATTAAACTAGACGCTGGTGGCATCGTGCACTGGGATACCTGGACCGGCTGGGACCAGAGGCAGGGGGAGGGGGAGGGTCCTAGGGTGCCCTTGACCCAGTATCTGTGGAAAAAGAGTGATCAATTATAAAATAAGCTGATTGTGATTAATATTTCTGATGTATCGTACTGTCGATGCCCTCGTTTTCTTTTTTCGTCGTTTTTCAAAAGACAGTGAGAGACTGCCTACTATAAATGTACAGTGAAAGCCATTTTGGGAAAAAAAAGTTCAATCAAAAACTAAATCATCGAAAATACCCATTTTGGTGAAGTCCAACTTCCATATCCTTCCGATTCCAGTCCGAGTTTTATCATACGTAATTAAGTCGCAGACAGAAAGTCGGCAAAGCGAGCTGACGGAGACACGTTTGCTTGAGGTCAGCATTATTTGTTTACTACATGAATCCTTCGTTAAGAACGGTACCTCAGAATTGCTTTACATTCCATAATTTTCTATGTTCGTATATATTTGTAAATCAATCAACAGTTCGTAAATGTTTAACAAGTGAGATCGATCTGAGGGTCAAAATGCATGCGTTCGATTTAACAATATTTCTCATTACTCTTCAGTTCTTAATATCAAAATGAAAGCCCGAATAAATTTCTTTGTACCTCATATTTATTTGTAGTAGTCTTGTTGAGTCAAACCATTAAATAAAGCATCTGAAAATCGTGTCGGTAAAACTCGAATGAAGTCAGGATGTCCCATCGGTTTGAATTAGCTTGGAGTGCGTAGAAATTCTTTAACACAAGAATTAAATATTGGCCATGGCTAGCTTTTTCCTTTTGTACTGATACTATGATAATGCTGCTTTAAATAGCTGAGTCAAAGCACGAGTAGTTAATCAATGTTAGCCATTTGCCGTGAGCAATGAAAATTCTTCACAATTCCTGGTTTGATTAGAATTTTGCTTGTTTACGAATAAATTAGAAATTCTGACTCGGCTCACTCTTTAATTACAGCAGTCAACAAAATAGAGCATGCGTAGACATTCATTTATGTCACGTGATAAGATAGCTCGGCCCTCTCTTAATCACTTAGCAACGTAGTGACATTGATTGACAGTTGGCACATGCTAATTGATCGGACTATAGACAGGAACCCTGTATCAGATGCCCGCTAAGGTTTCTTGGGTAAAAGTTCTGAAGACCCCTGGGTACTATTGCGCAGCTTTGCCATTTTGTCGTGTAGAAGACAGAAAAAAAAAAACAAAGGCATTTTATGACTGTGATACCACAGGTATTCCAGTAGTTAACCTATTTTTAACGCCTGTTATTAGGAGTCAGTCAAACGAACAGTAAGAAACAGATGACCGTTACTCTTACCGAGAACACCTTCTCCAAGACAGGTAAGGCGTTGTCTGCTTCTTTTTTACGTATTGCTGTTGCTACTAGTATAGCTTTTTGAAATAGTTTTTATAATTATGTCGGAAGAATAAAAAAATATTTATTGCATTATACAATCATTGCTGGTATCGGGCATTTAGCCAGCGAGTGTATTAGGTATCACGTGACATTTATTTTGGTCTAATTGTCTTTCTTTGGTGGATAACATTCACTGTATATCTAATAGCTTTTCGCCAAATATATCTTTGTTTAAAAAAGAGGCTACTGGGATTAAATAACTTCTTTCTTAGCATTTTCTACTTCCTAATTTACATTCAGTATTTCAAGGACCTGAAACAGCTGCCGGTTTGTTGAGTCACAGGCTTCGTTGATCGTCAATGTTTGAATCTGAGAAAATGTATTTGTTTAATCCAAGACTTAGTGGTAAGGGAGGCTTTTCAGCATTTGGAAGCGACGGTGGGATTCAGATTTTTGTTAGGGTAAGAGAATTGGTTTGATGTAGAAAATGCAAATCTATTTACGTCGTTTGCGGAGTGATCATTTGACAATGACAATAACAATATGTTTATTTACACCTTAAGTTTACATGTTGGAAAATAATTTACATTGCCGTTTTTTTCGGGGTTAACTAACTGGAATAACCAAAGGTGGCTATACGAGCCTATATGAGCTATCTATATTAAGTAGTAAAAGTTTTTTTAGTCATAATGTAAACGCTGCATTCGAGAGAAAAAAATAGGCAAAAAAGAAATAATTTATGAAAAGGAAATGAATATATAATATAGGTATTTTTCTATAATTATAGCACACGAAAGTAAAGAGAGTTTTGGAGAATATTAGTCTAGATACGACTTCACTCATTCGTTCACTCTCCTTCAGTTAGGGAAGCTCATGTTTAAGCTTCGATTGAATTGGCATTTAGTAGTTGATTTTTACGGAGAGAAGATAGCCGGAAGAAATTAATGAGTATACCAGTGAGTGACCGCCATAGATAGATCGATAAATGGAAGAAGATCGAAGGGGCAGAAAAGAAGAAATAAGCAACAGTAAAAACGTAATTTATTTAGTACGTTTTTGTAGGATGGGGTAGTTTTTATTTATTGAAGTCAATTATATTAAATAAAAAATACTAGTAATTATAATAAAAAGTAAGTAATTATAATAAAAAATACTTTTTTTCTCAACCAATAATTTTGTTCATGTCTAGAATATGAAATATGTAATCTAATCTATTGCAACTAACGTAAGAAAATAGACAAAAACAACCGAGCAGTGCGTGAGCTAGAATGAAATGAAATTAAGATAAAGACAATACACCACTTTCATAAAGGCATATTCTTGCTTTTGTAACTTAGAGCAATGTTTTAATGAAACGCTGTCTTGTTGGCATGGCCACATATTCTTGTTTCCCCAATGTATTGTCTTTTACGAAATTGGTGAGGAATGATGAATAATGACGCTATTATTACGCGGGGGATCAAATGTCATAAGAGATAGAGCCCAGACAGAGCAGGAAAACGAAAAGGCTGCTGCTGACACATTTTTTATTTAACTGCCAGTGATAAGCCAAAACTGTAAGCGTTTCATTTTTAACACTGTTGCTCCAAACCTGTGACAGTTTTTCCGCTGATCAAAACATCACCTCTCTCAAAGTACAAAGCGTTTCATCTCTAAACAACATTTACTAAATTTTGGTCGCATTTTAAATTTTTGATTATTGGCCCCAAAAGAGCGTGTATATTTAGCATAAACACGTATCAGTCCTTATAACAAGGCCAAAACAGCTTTTCTGCTCTGTAATTTGTATGCTCTGTAATTTGTATGCTCTGCCCTGTCATATTTATTGCTTTTCTGCTCTTTAATTTGTATGCCCTGCCCTGTCATATTTATTATTCGAAACGCCAAATAATGAGCATTTAGCCTGAATTCTACCGTTGATGATAGACACCAAGTCTTAATTTAGTCTTCAAACAAATTACTTTCGGACGACGCCTCCATTCAGGTCTAGTTAAGACTCGCGACTCGGTAAATATTCACCGATATTCACTTCGCCTTCGGCGAATAATTGTTAATATGTGTGTAAATAAACAAAAGTTCAAGTTCACTTTATGATGTGAAAGAAACATCTCATGATTGGTTTACATCTTACTTGACAAACAGGCAGCAGCTATGTGTCTTGGAAGGTTATCTATCTCAAACTTTGACTGTTAGTTGTGGTGTACCTCAGCTCAATCTTAGGGCCATTGTTGTTTCTTTTATACGTAAACGACCTTCCAGGGTGTCTTTCACTCACCGAGCCCCATAGTAGGCTGACGTCACTGAACAAGACATCCTGGGAGAGAGGGAATGAAAGGAAAGTGAAACAGAGGAATTCGAAACTTCAGGATAATAAAGACCAATCTAATAGCAAAACATCCGCAAGTAGAGACGAAGAACATGATATGATTCTGATGATAATGAAATTTGAACAATAATGATTCTGATAATAATGAAATCTGAACAATAATGATTCTGATAATAATGACACCTGAAAAAGACATCCTGGGAAAGAGGGAAGTAAAAGAGGTAAGATTATTGTGGTCGCTGTGGAAACAGGAGTTTCAAATTGCCTTTGCCACGAAAAGCTTGTTACTTTTCCTATTTCAACAGCCTGTATTATTTATCAACATCCCTTTGTTTTTTTGATGTTAAATGATAAAAAAATATTTTTCACTGAAACGTTTTCCTTCGAATTGGAATAATTTGCTGTAACTCATAGTTTTTATTATAAAAAAGATGCAGCATTGGATAAGGGGGGGGGGGGGGGGGGGGACAGAGTAGTAGGAAGTACAGAGTCATAAATTATAAATGAAGTATTTTTTTTTTGAAATTACGGTTTTGTAACAACTAATTTTGTCCACGCTTGTAGCTTACCCGACAAGGAATGCTAAATATGATATAAACTGCAAAGATCTTTTAGCAATCGAACTCAATAACTCAAATATAAAAGGCCGTTACACTATGAATTAATTGATTATTATTTTTCATAAAGCAGCTCTGCATATTAATCGGGCGCAGCTCACCACAGCTCTGCAGCTCAGAAAAGGATAATTCGCCAATGTCTTAACTACTGTTATCTTCATAAAGGCCCATTTACATTGGCGATTTTTGCTTCGATATCTGCGGCGATTTTTTATTTTTGAAAAATATAATTAATTTTGTCTTATGCTTCTAAAGAGACATTTGCCCAGGTAATCTTGGTGTCTTGAATAAAAATTTATAAAATTAATTCTTTACCATTTTTGACTACAACCAAAATCGCCGCAAAAATCGCATCTAAAATCGCCTCGAAAATTGCTACTATAAACGGACCTTAAACCAGGTGATCTGAAGAAAAACGATTAGCAAATCAGATTGCGAATCACTTTTCTGAAAAAGAATCAATCCCATGCGTCTTTTCGAGCCCAATCATGGATGAACAGGGGTAAAATCAAAACAAAACAAAATAGAATACAACTACAAATAAGTAAGGAGAAGTGCCATTTAGCCGAGGATTTTAAAAGACTTAAAATGTTTCTACTTGAAAGAATATGTTGTCTAGACGTTGATAAAAAAGAAAATGAAACTTTCTCAACATTATTCTTCGTTTTGAAAATAATAAATAAATTCTAGAAAAAAATTGTTTGACTCGTGGTTGACTCGTGACTCGTACTTGACTCGGGCTCCAACTTGACTCGTTCTACGGTACAACTCTCTAGATGAGACTAGGAATATATTTTCATCGGTTAGGTGATTACTCATAGTTTTTTATTGAAGAATTACCGTTGAAACGATCTCGAAGAAGCTGCCGAAAAGCTTTCTTGATTCCTTGGATTGATTTAACTAAAATTTCCACATCTTATGCTGCTCTTTGGTCCTTGGCAATCTCGAGAATGCTTTAAACCTTAAGAAAATCCTTTATCTGTTATTTAGAGTGTCTCGTTTTCGACTAGAAAATATTTATTTGCGAGAAAGTCGCTCATGTTTAGCTTATTTTCAAGATGGCCGCCATGAAATTCAAGTGAATTGAGCGTGCGATGGATGATGGGATTGATTATTTTTCAGATCAGGAAATCATGTTTTGCGCGCCTAGTCAGATCACCTGGAAGTAGTTGTCAAAAGCTAACGAACGATATATCTATGCGCAGGAATGGATGTTCGACAGTGGTTACTGATTGCCTTCCTTTCGTCATCTATTTTCCATGGCTGTACAGCTACTAAAGGTAACCTAACACGTTTTCGTTTGGTGAACTTCTAAGATAGCCGGGTTCCCTGTGGTTTTGCATGCTTCATGATACCTCAGTTTTGCAGTGACGTCATTTCTACGTCATTATTCCAGACCAGCTGAGAGAGCGACATACATCGAAGCCCTCGGGATGTATGGCATATTCTCTATGTTTAACTCTCACTTAAATAAGCAAATTCGTACGTATAGATAATGACTGTTTTTTGTGGGTCGGTATTCTCGCTGCTATTTGCCTGTATTACCGTTACTGAAGAGGGCCGTTTGGCCACGTATTCATAGTGGAATACAATATTATTGATACCTTGCTTCCAATTAGCCACTTTGGAAACAAGCAAGGGACTGGGGCGAGTTTTGAATTTTAACCTAATGAGAAAATGTTTTGTCATCTGATAAAGCATCTCAAGATTAGTGAGTATGCCAAATTTGAACGTGTTTCGTCAAAAAGAAGCAGAGTTACAAGCTTTCACTGAAAGTGTTGAAAATTTACGGGAGACAAGTGTCCCCTGTAACCATACATTCCTTGTTAATTTTTGACACATTTGAAAGCCAATAATTCTGGTTCTTTTCCTTCAAACATGTTCAAATTTGCCAGACTTATTAATATTGAGATGCTTTATCAGATGACAAAAAATTGTTTGGTAATTAGATTAAAATTCAAAACTCGCCCTAGTCCATTCCTCGTTTCCAAAGTGGCCAATACATGATGACCTTAGTCCCACATGAAAAATATTTCTGTTTTCACGAAATGACATCCGGAGAGTCGGATCTGTCACGGAATAACTTAATCTCAATATCCTAGGTATTACATAATCATTTTTCATAGGCAGCCAATGTCTATAGGCAGTTCATTAATATCTGTTGTTCCTGCGAATATTCAAATACGCCCTTGCGAAACAAGTGTCAGTAGTTGGCCGGCAACCACAGAAGCAAGACGAACTAAGTTACTTGAGGAATCAACTCGCACAGAGTTCCGTAGTAGTATCGTCGAACGTGAAATCAAGGTCAGCAATCAAAGAAAAGAAGAGTTACAGGGCTGAAAGACTGAAACAGAACGTTAAACAAAAAAGGAAGAAAGAATTGCAAAGAAAAGAAAATTCAAGTATTCAAAGGAATTGTCAGTTAGCCGAACAAAGAACCGTAACCAAACAACTCGAAGAAGTAAGTGCTGGATCTTGACAGAATCGAAAAGCAAAAGAAATAACCACACTAGCTGGACACAAACGCAAGGAACAATTTTTTTTGATAGATTGCTAGGAAGGAAAAAAAAAAAACAATCGAATTAAGTTACACTTCATTTAGAAATTATTAAGTAAAATTCATTTAAATCTTTAAGGTAAGTTGGGTTCGCTTGAGTTGCGAGTGAGTTTCGTATTTAGTCTAAGTTTAAGATTGTTTCAGGTCGGGTGGGTTGCTTATGGGATTTAATGATAATAAATTTCGATTAATACCAGTTAAGTTGTGCATGTTCATTACTTTGAGGGAAGGCTGTAAGGCACGTCGGGGCAAGGTGGCAACCGTTCGGTTACAGAATTTTGGTGTCAGGAGTGGGATTGTCACCTTAGTCGCCTTGAGTCAGACTCAAAGGAATGAGCACGCGTATGTATGGAGATTTTAGTTTAGAAGAATTAAGGGAGGAATGTGTTAGTAGGGGTATAAGTTTTAGTGATGAGGATGGGAAATGGAATCTAGGTAGTAGGTTACGAATATTTGATAAGGAAATGACTACTCTAGGGTCGGAAGATGAGGAAGGGGCTGTTGGAGGTTCGGAAGGTTTAGGGTTGGAAGATGTAGTTTCCGGGAATTTCGGGGAGCAGTATAAGTTTCTTAGACTGCGAAGACAAATGAGACAGGAGGAAATAGATGTGATAAGGGAGGAAAGGGAGGCTCGTCAGCATGAGAGAGAGGCGAGAAAAGAGGAAGAAGAGAGACAGTTAAGAATACTTTCTTTACAGTTGGAAATGAAGAGGCTTGATGTTGAAGCTCAAATAAGACAAATACCAGTAAAAGATGAGAAACATGTAGTCATTATGAAGATGAGAGATATGCGAGAAAACGAGGACATAGATGATTTTTTCAGAGTTTTTGAAATGACCGCCAAATCACAGTTTGTCCCAAAGGAACAGTGGTTGGGAAGCCTTATCCCAAGGTTAAGTGAAAGAGCTAAATCAGTATATCTATCAGGGTATGTATAAAGAGGTAGTTGGAGTAGTTGACAATCTTCCAATTGACTGTTTGCTAGGTCGATCTTCGTATGGTCGATTGGTTACACGTCAGGATCTATTAAAACAATGGATAGATAACGAACAGGCATTTGTTATGACTAGAAATCAGGCGAAAGTGAAAGCACAAGAAAGGATAGAAGAGCTAATGGACCGTGAGAACCACATGGCAGCGAAAACCTTATCATCTCGGCTAGTTAAACAATCTCAGGATCGCCCTAGTTCAGATGGACATAAGAAAAACGCAAAGAATGAAATCCTTCCTGAACCTAGTAGGATTAATTCTAAAGATGATGAAGTATGTAAGGTAAACATTCTAGACCGAAACCATGAACAGGTAATTTTTGATCAGAAGAATGATATTACATTGGCTCAATGCTTAAAGGTTGCATCAGATGAAGAACCAAAAGAAAAGGATGGATATTTTTTCCAACGAGGTTTATTGATGCATCGTAAATTCTCTGTAAATGATCATGATGGTTTATCTTACGTAGATCGAGTCGCAGTTCCTGAATCGTATCGCCCAGAAATCTTGAGAATCAGCCATACCACACCGTTAGCCGGACACCTGGGTAGGGAAAAAACGATTTCAAGAATAAGCACCCATTTCTATTGGCCAAGGCTATCATTCGATGTGGGTAAGTATTGCTCAACGTGTCCTGAATGTCAGTTGGTTGCAAGGAAAAAGACTGCCCTTAGAGCGCCTCTTCGACCGGTACCCATAGAAACAGAACCATTTAGAAAAATTGCCATAGACATAGTGGGGGAACTACCAAGGAGTAAGACTGGGAATAAGTATATTCTGACAGTAGTTGATTATGCGACCCGATATCCCGAAGCCTTTCCACTGAGAACTACACATTCCAAGGCAATCGCAGATGCTCTGATAATTTACTTCTCTAGGATGGGTATTCCAGAAGAGATAGTCTCTGATCAAGGCGCAAATTTGATTGGCAAACTTATGACACAGTTGTTTGAACAGCTCGGAATTACTAGAATCAAAACGTCAGTGTACCATCCCGAAGCAAATGGTCTAGTAGAACGTTTTAATGGCACTTTAAAGCAAATGCTACGTAAGTTTTTTTCTGAAAATTTGGGACTATGGGACAAATACCTTCCATATCTTCTTTTTGCGTACAGAGAAGTTCCTTGTCCTTCTACAGGCTATTCACCGTTTGAACTCCTGTATGGGCGCACTATCAGAGGCCCCCTGGCTGTGATCAAAGAAACCTGGATGGAAAAGGATTCACCACAACCTGACTTGGTTACCTACGTACTTGAAATGCGTCGACGAATGACAGCCATGCAAGAAGCTGTAAGTCAGAACATGCAGGAAAGTCAAGCCAAACAGAAAAAGTATTACGACAAAAAGAGCTCTGTGCGGAAATTTGAAGTTGGCGATAAAGTGTTAGTATTACTCCCTACCCCTTGTAACAAATTGGAAACCAAATGGCATGGTCCATACCCGATAACACGTGTGAAAGGCGATCGAATATATGAAATTGATACTGGTAAGGAGAATAAACAGCATCGTTCATACAATATTAATTTGTTAAGCCTTTGGCAGAGTAGGGAAGAGGCTACCGCCTTTGTTATAGAGGAATCGCAAGAAATGACTTATCCTCACGAGAAAAGTTTGCCACAATTGGGAAATGACGAAACCTGGCATGACGTCACCATTTCAAACGATCTTAATGAAGAGCAAAGAACCGAAGTTCAAGAGCTGTTGAAAGAATTCTCTGATGTGTTTTCAGGTAAACCTAATCTCAGAAATGTAGCAGTTCATCAAATTGATACTGGGGATGCTAAACCTATCAGACGTTCTCCTTATAAAGTACCTCAAAGACTAGAAAAAGCCGTAACGGATGAGATAGGCAAGATGCTTAAAATGAACATCGTACGACCCTCCGTAAGTCCGTGGTCCTTTCCAGTCGTGATAGTACCAAAGCCAGATGGTAGCATAAGGTTCTGCGTTGATTATCGCAAGTTAAATGACGTAACCAAGATAGACGCCTATCCCATTCCTAGGATGGAGAGAATGATTGAAAGGGTAAGTGCAGCCAAATTCATAACAACTTTGGATTTAACAAAAGGCTACTGGCAAATCCCTTTGGAGCAATCAACCATTGAAAAATCAGCCTTCATTACTTCAAGAGGCTTATTTGAGTTCCTGGTAATGCCTTTCGGTATGAAAACCGCGCCCGCAACATTCCAGAGAATGATGACGGAAATAGTGTTAAAAGGCCTTGAAGATTTCACAGATGCTTACATTGACGATGTTGAAATAGATACAGATGGTACTTTTGCACAACACTTAGCTGAAATCCGCCTTGTATTACAACGTTTGCGTGATTGTCACCTAAATGCCAGGACCTCGAAATGTAAAGTTGGCATGTTGACTGTTGAATTTGTTGGCCACCGGGCTGGAAATGGTACCATTAAACCCCGAGAAGCGCTCGTTCAGACAGTAGCAAAGTTCCCAGTACCTCGAACAAAAAAGGAGGTAAGATCATTTTTAGGCTTGGTTGGATATTATCGGAAATTTATCCATAATTTTTCAGAGAGAGCTGCAATACTAAGCGATTTAACCAAAGGAAACAGACCAACTAAAGTGAATTGGGACGAGAAATGTGAGAAAGCATTTTGCGACCTGAAGAATGCACTCATTAATGCACCAGTGTTATGTCCACCAAAATGGAATAAGGAATTTATTGTACAAGTAGACGCTTCGAACAGAGGACTTGGGGCAATTTTAACCCAGAAAGACGACCAAGACGAAGAACACCCAATAGTCTTCGCAAGCAGAAAACTTCAGCCTAGGGAAGAAAAACTTTCTACCACTGAAAAAGAATGTCTTGCCATAGTATGGGCATTAGAGTTGTTTAGATACTACTTATTTGGAAGACATTTCATCCTACAGACAGATCATAATCCTCTAGTTTGGCTATCCCGGGTAAGAGATAAGAGTAGAAAACTACTTCGATGGAGTTTATCCCTACAAGAGTACGACCTGGAGATCGAACATAAGAGCGGAAAGAGGAACATCAATGCGGATGTACTAAGCAGATTATAACCCTTTTTGTGTAAATATATATTGTGTAGTGTGGTAGAGTGAAAGATAGACAATGTTTGGGTAGTAAGAAAAGTATGAAAAAATTGTGGGGTGTGCCGACTGCTCAGAATGTTTTTTCAGGTCGAGGGCTTGGATTGTGCCCAGTTTTTCCTGATTGTGTCTACATCTCGGGCAGTCCAACTCTAGATACCAGTTTATTCATTGTCATTCAATCCAGGAGGAAGTTATTCCTTTAGAAAATATCAGGATATATTTCATTAATTATCTAGTAATTTTAAATAATATCTTAAATATGGAATAATTTAATCTCAATATCCTAGGTATTACATAATCATTTTTCATAGGCAGCCAATGTCTATAGGCAGTTCATTAATATCTATTGTTCATGCGAATATTCAAATACGCCCTTGCGAAACAAGTGTCAGTAGTTGGCCGGCAACCACAGAAGCAAGACGAACTAAGTTACTTGAGGAATCAACTCGCACAGAGTTCCGTAGTAGTATTGTCGAACGTGAAATCAAGGTCAGCAATCAAAGAAAAGAAGAGTTACAGGGCTGAAAGACTGAAACAGAACGTTAAACAAAAAAGGAAGAAAGAATTGCAAAGAAAAGAAAATTCAAGTATTCAAAGGAATTGTCAGTTAGCCGAACAAAGAACCGTAACCAAACAACTCGAAGAAGTAAGTGCTGGATCTTGACAGAATCGAAAAGCAAAAGAAATAACCACACTAGCTGGACACAAACGCAAGGAACAATTGTTTTTGATAGATTGCTAGGAAGGAAAAAAAAAAAAATCGAATTAAGTTACACTTCATTTAAGTAATTATTAAGTAAAATTCATTTAAATCTTTAAGTTAAGTTGGGTTCGCTTGAGTTGCGAGTGAGTTTCGTATTTAGTCTAAGTTTAAGATTGTTTCAGGTCGGGTGGGTTGCTTATGGGATTTAATGATCATAAATTTCGATTAATATCAGTTAAGTTGTGCATGTTCATTACTTTGAGGGAAGGCTGTAAGGCACGTCGGGGCAAGGTGGCAACCGTTCGGTTACAATCGTCAAATCTCATGACGATCCTCACGACATGACCCGTCACGATCTGTTAAGAATTTGAAGGGACCCTATACGATACTCTCTGGTGTAAGAATCACGTCGGTCTCGAAATGACCACAAAAGTTCCCAATATCAGTAAAAAGGTCCCGATATCAGTAAAAAGGTCCCAATATCAGGAAAAAGGTCCCAACATCAGTTAAAGGTCCAATATCAGTAAAAAGGTCCCCAATATCAGTAAACAGGTCATAATATCAGAAAAAGGTCCCAATATCAGTAAAAACGTCCCAATATCAGTAAAATATGACTTTCATCATCCTTTTTCTTCATCATTACCTATTTTAACATTGCATTACAAAAAATAAGGTAAAAATCCCGTCGGCTTCAGGAACTTCTTGAAAAAGAGCAGTTGAAAATTGAGGGACATTGTTGAAATCTGTGTTTATTCAGCTTCAGGAAAATATATACTTTTATCGACATTAAATGAGTGGTTTGTGCACTACGAGGTATTTTGTGAACGCGGTCGCGAAGAACGAAGGTCTCCTGGTATTTTTGGTAATTACATAATTCCAATGTCAATCGATTGCTTAACCTTTTTTAAAAACTTTTTGTGGAAAATTAGGAATATCAAAAGTTATCGGGCTGCCATTTGGACTTGTAGCCTTCACTTTTTAACTTAGATTGACTTTTATTGGATTGTATTTCTTTATAGTAACGACTGAAGCTACCTCAGTTGCAACAACGGCGCGTCCACCAACTACAAGGGTAACTGTTGCTCCACCAATAGTGAGAAAGCTTCATCCTAATGTCACAGGTTAGGACATAAACAGAGTTAAGAAATCCGGCAGTTGTTACCAAGAACTCAACAGACATATTTTCTCCTTATAATGTCAACTGAAGCGTCGATGTTGAAGAACTAAAGGTTCAACGTTCCTTAATTAGGGACCAGTTATTATTTACAGGGAGGGGGAGGGGGGTGGTACAAATTTTACTGGTGCAATTTTTTTTGCTCCACAAAGGACTGGGCTAAGAGAGACAAAGGGCACATTAGGGGGAGGGGTCAGGAAAATTTGTACAATTGAAAATCAAGATGCATCAGCCCCCCCTGTAAATAATGACTGATCCCTTAACTTCGCAATTATCGTCCAATAATTAATCTTATGTAATTCTATTAAAGGTTATTCATTTGTTTAATTTTATGTTCTGGCCAAAACTTGACAAAACAAAAAACAAAACAAAAAAACACAACAACAGAGGAATTATTATAGTTGTACACTACATGCCTGCGGTTGCAGCAAATGTTCGATTTCTATCTTTTCTTTATCGCCTTCAGCCAAATGTGCAATGGACATTGCCTTCCTGATTGACAGTTCTGGTAGCATCCGTAGAAGCGATTACCGCCGAATGAAGAAGTTTGTTAGTGATATTATCAGAACTATTACTGTGAGCAGCGAAGGAAATCACGCAGCTGCTGTGTTTTTCAGCAGTGATGCTCGGGTTGCATTCGATTTCAATACCCTGCAAGGCTCCAGTATCACAGCTGTAGAATATGAGAAACGTGTGTACCAAATACCACACACGCGAGGATTGACGTTTATTGACAAATCGCTTATTTTGGCTAACGACGAGATATTTACCAAGGCTTGTGGAATGCGAGAATCAAACAAGGTCTCAAAGGTAATGGGTTTCTGTTGAATGTGAAACTTTCCAGTAAATATGACTTTCGTTCTTTTCCCTCATCAGCATTACCTATTCTATCATTGCATTACATAAACAGGTTGCGCTAGTCATTACAGACGGAGAACAAACAAAATTTAAGGGGCCGTATACACCTCTTTACAGGGCTTCTCTGCCATTGAAGGACAAAGGTGTCACAGTGTTCGCTCTTGGAATTGGTAGTTATTTATCAAAGCAAGAGTTGTTGGAAATAGCTAGCGGAGAAGATTACGTATGGCATGCAAAAAGCTTTGACAAGCTAACATCAAAGGTCTTAGAGATCAGTAACACCCTTTGTAGTACAGGTAAATATTTTCTCATTCTATCAGTTGTGTTATATCTGTAAGCTTTTCTTTTCTTTTCTTCCTTTTTTAAAATTGTGGATAAATAGGTGCGGATACGCCGTTTGTAGTAGAGGTAATGATATCCCATTCTATCAATGGGGATTTTTCACACCTTGCGTGACCTGATATGACCTAACGTGATGCCCTCCATTCATTTGCTTCTTTGACTTCTTTCGCGCCATTTTTGAAGGTATTGTAGATTGATCTGAAAAAAATGCACTTTAGAGCTATGGTTTCTTAATTTTTTCCAAAAGATAGCGGATTTTTCGAAAACGAACACCAGCACGTCTATTTATATGGTATTAGACAACTTTTAAAAGTTCTTAAAAATCAGAAGATTGAATTTCAGATGTCATCCAAAAAAATCAAAAATACTTTAACCGTCTAAGGCTTGGGAAGGCATTAGACTAATTCTCTTCAAAATTTCGTATTATAAAGTGCCTTCGATTTTGTCCGTTGGTTTACGACAACGTAAACCTCACATTTTGTGAAATTTTATCAACATTCATCCCCAGAACGTCCGGCGTTCCCAATCAAAAATGTGTCGATGAATTTTCTTCTAAAATTTGCATTGCATGTAGGATGCGCAATCGAAAGAATATTGATGCCTCCAAACGTTTTTACGCATACACGATTTCAACAACAGACCGTAAATTATTATGCATGAAGGAAAACCATAGTATGAAGCATCTCATAGGAATTATAAGAGACTGCGTGATCTTCATGCTGCTGAATGCTATGTGTCTCTATTAAACAGAGAATAGCACTTCACAGTCAGTCAACTTATTAATTCGTGGCCCTCTTTTAACCTTGATTAGAGACGGAACCGCCATTAAAGTGGCCATCCGAAATAGTGGAGATGTAATTACAAAAGTAGCACCTTCTCGTCAGTTATTTAAGGTACCTGAGTGTGGGTCAGGTCAGGACTCAAATCACGACCTTCTGCAGAACCGACGCTCTTACCAACTGACCCAACAGGGTAGCGTTTGAAAAAGGCTTTTATACTTGGTTGTTTGCTTTATGCATGGTTTTGCTTTATTTTGCTGTTATCTGGTTTTAAAACTAAGGATGTTTTGAAATGTTGCATATCATTATGTGGTTACTAATATTTCATTTTTTTCTCTAGCTGCTTCTACAAACGTTTCCAACCAAACTACTCAACCCCGCCCTAAAAGTAAGTAAACAACATAATTCAAATAGTAATGGTGATGGTGATGGTGATGGTGATGGTGATGGTGATGGTGATGGTGATGGTGATGGTGATGGTGATGGTGATGGTGATGGTGATGGTGATGGTGATGGTGATGGTGATGGTGATGGTGATGGTGATGGTGATGGTGATGGTGATGGTGATGGTGATGGTGATGGTGATGGTGATGGTGATGGTGATGGTGATGGTGATGGTGATGGTGATGGTGATGGTGATGGTGATGGTGATGGTGATGGTGATGGTGATGGTGATGGTGATGGTGATGGTGATGGTGATGGTGATGGTGATGGTGATGGTGATGGTGATGGTGATGGTGATGGTGATGGTGATGGTGATGGTGATGGTGATGGTGATGGTGATGGTGATGGTGATGGTGATGGTGATGGTGATGGTGATGGTGATGGTGATGGTGATGGTGATGGTGATGGTGATGGTGATGGTGATGGTGATGGTGATGGTGATGGTGATGGTGATGGTGATGGTGATGGTGATGGTGATGGTGATGGTGATGGTGATGGTGATGGTGATGGTGATGGTGATGGTGATGGTGATGGTGATGGTGATGGTGATGGTGATGGTGATGGTGATGGTGATGGTGATGGTGATGGTGATGGTGATGGTGATGGTGATGGTGATGGTGATGGTGATGGTGATGGTGATGGTGATGGTGATGGTGATGGTGATGGTGATGGTGATGGTGATGGTGATGGTGATGGTGATGGTGATGGTGATGGTGATGGTGATGGTGATGGTGATGGTGATGGTGATGGTGATGGTGATGGTGATGGTGGTGGTCATGGTCATGGTCATGGTCATGGTCATGGTCATGGTCATGGTCATGGTCATGGTCATGGTCATGGTCATGGTCATGGTCATGGTCATGGTCATGGTCATGGTCATGGTCATGGTCATGGTCATGGTCATGGTCATGGTCATGGTCATGGTCATGGTCATGGTCATGGTCATGGTCATGGTCATGGTCATGGTCATGGTCATGGTCATGGTCATGGTCATGGTCATGGTCATGGTCATGGTCATGGTCATGGTCATGGTCATGGTCATGGTCATGGTCATGGTCATGGTCATGGTCATGGTCATGGTCATGGTCATGGTCATGGTCATGGTCATGGTCATGGTCATGGTCATGGTCATGGTCATGGTCATGGTCATGGTCATGGTCATGGTCATGGTCATGGTCATGGTCATGGTCATGGTCATGGTCATGGTCATGGTCATGGTCATGGTCATGGTCATGGTCATGGTCATGGTCATGGTCATGGTCATGGTCATGGTCATGGTCATGGTCATGGTCATGGTCATGGTCATGGTCATGGTCATGGTCATGGTCATGGTCATGGTCATGGTCATGGTCATGGTCATGGTCATGGTCATGGTCATGGTCATGGTCATGGTCATGGTCATGGTCATGGTCATGGTCATGGTCATGGTCATGGTCATGGTCATGGTCATGGTCATGGTCATGGTCATGGTCATGGTCATGGTCATGGTCATGGTCATGGTCATGGTCATGGTCATGGTCATGGTCATGGTCATGGTCATGGTCATGGTCATGGTCATGGTCATGGTCATGGTCATGGTCATGGTCATGGTCATGGTCATGGTCATGGTCATGGTCATGGTCATGGTCATGGTCATGGTCATGGTCATGGTCATGGTCATGGTCATGGTCATGGTCATGGTCATGGTCATGGTCATGGTCATGGTCATGGTCATGGTCATGGTCATGGTCATGGTCATGGTCATGGTCATGGTCATGGTCATGGTCATGGTCATGGTCATGGTCATGGTCATGGTCATGGTCATGGTCATGGTCATGGTCATGGTCATGGTCATGGTCATGGTCATGGTCATGGTCATGGTCATGGTCATGGTCATGGTCATGGTCATGGTCATGGTCATGGTCATGGTCATGGTCATGGTCATGGTCATGGTCATGGTCATGGTCACTTTCTACGTTTTTACCTATATATTCATTTACCAATTTAGCAATTTACTGATTTATATATTACATGGTTCCAACGGTCAGGGAAAAGACAAGAAATTCTTAATTTTTTTCGAGGTCAGGGTATTGTCAGGGAAGTTTGATTTGGGTCAGTTTGTAACGGTGTCTCAAAGTTTCATCTGGATTGAAACATTTTAATATGGCCAAATAAATTGATAAAGTTAGCCTGAAATGCAATTGAAATTTTATGGACTGAGTGGTAATTAATTCAGCTGGAATCATAACACAGCTTTCAATTGCATTTTTGGCTAAGTTTATTAATTCATTTGACCATCTTAAAATGTTTCAGTCCAGATGAAACTTTGATATACTGTTGTTCATATAATGAAAAAAAAGATCACAAAAGATTTAAAAAATGTCGCGGTTTTGAAATATCAAGGAAAAGCTAGCGCTAAAACTAGCTACAACTATGTCGGGCCATAGTAGCCTCGCAGTCGAACTAAAAATATTTGAAGAAAGTTTTAAAAATAGGCTTAAAATTCAGCATCTTGTTACCTCAATGAAACGAAAGTCGTACTTAAATGATGGCAACAAAAACTAATAAAACGCTTTTTTTATAAGTTCTAATAATTACTTTTTTTTAAAACTTTCACAAAATATTGATTGTTATCTATTGTTTTAGGAAATTCAAAGAAAAATACAGTCCCGTGCCTAAGGGATTTTTGCCCTGTTGAAGTTCAAAACCTTTATGGTTCCTCAATAAAATTCCGAAGGCTGATTTATGCGGTTTTTGTTTCAAATTGAACGTTCAAAAGTAGTCAGTCACCTTAAAGCCGCTATAAACCAAAGTTCATCATTTCCTTTTCAACTTGCAAAATTGAGTCAAAAAATGTTTTTGAAATTTACTCAAATCAAATACCGAATGCTATTATTCTTGAATATTTGTTTGCCCCATCTCTAAATTTATCATTTTGATATATGCTTAAAGCGATCTTCATCTGGTTTAAAGGTTCTTGTTTATTGTTGCCATAGAAACATCGATTGCACTTATATGTACTTCATTTCAATTTAAGCCGATTAATGTGTGTTATGAATTACAAAGCACTCCAAAGTCGGAAAGCTTGTTAGAAGTATGGTAATTACTAAGCAAAGATCATTGGACTTTTTTCTTTTAATAGATCTACTTCAAGGCATTCGTTTAACTGGAGGCTCGACACCAAATCAAGGGTATTTGGAAGTCGAAACTGACGGTGGATGGGGGAAAATTTGTGCAACATACTGGACTAAGAAGGAATCAAGAATCGCCTGTAATATGCTCGGGATGGACGGTAATGCAAGCCCATGGTCACTGCCGGTTACAAAAGAGATGCCAATAATCCTGTTTTTGGAGAGTTGTCATGGCAACGAGACTTCACTTGCAGGCTGTAAAGATGTACATGTTGGAAAACAATCCTGCCTTTCCTTTATTGTTAGAGGTGTTTCGTGCGGACCTCCTAAAGGTAAATACAGGTCACTTGTACGCACAGTTCATGTGAATACTTCTGTACATGAGTGAATACAATATTATTTTTAATATGGATGATATTAGCCAGAGCTTCAGTTGTATTTCGTTTATTGCTATAAGAGTTTTCTTAAATGATACAGGAAACAACAATTGAAATCATGTTGCATAACTTTCAATGCATTTTGATATGTGGGAGATAAAAGAGCTCTTAAAGACCTAACCAAATAGCTAAAAAGAGTGCGTTAACACCAGAACTTTTATGATAAAAAGGTAAATTTTACAGCGTAAAAAATAAGAAAGATCACTTACTGACGTTTCGGACGCTAGTATTTACCGATAAATTTACTAAGACAGAAAGCGTAATTGATTGTTAAACTGGAGGAAGACTTTGGACGTTGGACGTTTCCAAGACGGTAAAGCCAATTAAAGGTAAAGCCAATATTTTATTTCGAAACGCGAGGAGTGGTTGCCCAATTCTCCTAACTCTCCAAATCCGCTAATTGTCCAGAGTGCGGCAAAGAAGTGAAAGACCTCAATCGCAATATCATGGCATTGCATGGTACTAGTGACAGAGATGAAGCAAAGAAAATCCGCGAGCAAATGCAACAAAGACAATAGGTGTAGCGGGCTACATGCAAGGAATGCGGGTGGAATGTCGAGTCATCTGGTTTCTACGCGGACACAACTTGGATGTAAACAAACACTTTATTCTCTAGCTTACAAATTGTGGGAAAACACAGTGGAAACCCGGTTGGAAAACCCGGTGAAACCTAAAGCAATTAATACAGCAAAATTACAATACATACAAGGAAAATAAAATGCAAAAAAGACTAGATAAACTCACCAAATTGACGACACGACAGGCGAACACACACACACCACGATATGAGCACATGCTACATACTTCGCGCGCAAAGCATTACGGGAAATTACGATGGCGCAACGGAAACTGGAATATGAAACGCGGACCTATGGATTGGATGGCTTGTTGAGGTTAGCCTCAACATCCCGGGGGGGCAGGCTGAATGTACCCCGTTATAACCTAATGTAACTATCAAACTCAAACTACTGACATAACAGTGTTCTTAGTGTTCATATAATGTTTCTATTTTGGTTCTCTTCACGATAATGTCCTTCATACTGCCTCCAATACGAGACACAACTTGTTTACAGGACGAACAAGTAGGGAACTCTTTGTCTTGATTTCTGCAACTCGTACACGGTGGTCTTCACCTGGGAAGATCCTTGTAACTCTTCCGAGAAGCCAACGAGATCTTGGTAGAGCGCTGTCTGCGATGAGTACCAAGTCGTTCACAGCTAGATTCCTCTTGTCGTGCGTCCACTTCTGTAGTCGCTGCAGCGTTGTGATATATTCTCGCAGCCACCTTGTCCAAATGCAGTCGGCCAGAAACTGAGCTTGCCTCCACTGCTTACGGCCATAAAGATCTTCCTTGTCGAAGACACCTGGAGGAACGACAATATTCTTCTTCTGCAATAAGAAATGGTTTGGCGTAAGCGCTTCTGCGTCATTAGGATCATCACTGCAAGGACAAAGTGGACGGCTGTTCAGGATGGATGTGACTTCGGCAAACACTGTGCGTAACGTTTCCCAACCAATGGTTGCGTTCGGGTCCCCGAGGACGCCCTTCATAGCCTTGCGCACGCTTCGGATGAGTCTCTCCCAGACCCCTGACATGTTGCTCGCTGTAGGAGGCTGAAACTGCCATTTTGGCAAAGGACAACTGTACCATTCAACTTCTTTGGAGTGGAGTTCCTTTTTGATGGTTTCTGCATGCAGTTCTTTGACGGAGCGTCGGAGCTCTTTGTCGGCTCCTGTAAAGTTAGTGCCGTTATCAGACCAGATCTCCTTTGGACACCCACGAACCGCGATGAATCTGCGTAGGGCCTGAATGAACGCGTCCGTCTCGAGCGAACTGACATCTTCTATGTGGACTGCTCGGCTATTAAAGCAGACAAAGATACATCCGTATACCTTCATCGTAGAACGGCCACGCTTTACATGGAACGGCCCGAAGAAGTCGAGTCCTGTGTAAGTGAAGGGTGGTTGATAAGGCACCAGCCTCTCCTTCGGCAGATCCCCCATTCTTTGTTTCATTGGATTGGCGCTCCGTTTTCGGCAGGTCACACATTGGCGTGAGATATTCTTAACGAGAGATCTTGCTCCTAGTATCCAGTACTTCTGACGTATTACAGATAGGACATGCTCCCGACCGGCATGGCCGAGAACTCTGTGGTAATGGTGCACGATCAGGACAGAGACCGGGTGTTCTCGAGTGAGGATGATCGGATGTGCAGCATCAAATGCAATCGGCGCTCGGTGAATTCTGCCTCCCACACGGATCACGCCGTCAACGAGTGTCGGACTCAGGTTAGCTAGTTTACTCTGAGCCTTGACTTGTCGGCCTTGCACTAGAGCTGAGTAGTCTTCTCGTAGTACTTGACGCTGTACTAGTCGCGAGATTTCTTGGCCTGCCTCTTGAAGCTCAGCGAGGGTGAGTGTTTTTGAGGCTTGATTATCACTCTTCACCTTCTTTAATCTCCTGACAAAGCGAAATACCCATGCCATAACTCTCAGCAAACGTGACCAGGACGAATAACGCAGGAATATCTGATCTACGCTGGACTCTGAGGTGGACATCGTGATTTTCTCGACTCTGATCTCCTTGTCATCAGCTGGAAGTTCTCCGATTTGCTCCTTCGGCCATTCCTCCTCGTGTTTCCACAGAAAGTCTGGCCCTCGCCACCAGCGGCAGCCCAGGTGGAAGGACTGTATATCCATTCCCCGCGATCCCTCATCTGCTGGGTTTAGGTTGCCGGGAACGAAATGCCACTGTTCTGGAGTTGTACTCTCGTGGATCTCTGTCAGACGGTTGGCCACGAAGGTGTGGAATCTTCGGGTAGTATTTCGCACGTACTGTAAAGTTGTCATTGAGTCTGACCAGAAATGCGTATCATCTACTGGCTCCTCCAATTCCCTGAGGACTGTCTTGCTCAAACGTGTTGCAAGTACGGCCGCTTGTAGCTCTAGTCTTGGTATTGTCCATTCTTTCAGAGGGGTGTTTCGACTCTTTCCCATGACAAAGGCACAGTATATTCTTCCTTCTTCATCTACCATCCTCAGGTATGACACTGCAGCATAGCCACTCCTGGAAGCATCAGAAAAGTGATGCAACTGCATGGTTGTTATCTTGCCGAGGTCAGCGGTCTTGTAACACCTTGGGATGCGGATATGCACGATTGACGGCAAGGACTGCAACCACCTTCGCCACTGTGTGAGATAAGGTTCAGGAATTTCCTGGTCCCAGAGAAACTCCTTTTTCCAGAGGTCTTGCAGAAGTATTTTCACCGGGAGGACGTACGGAGCCAAGAATCCTAGTGGGTCAAATAGCGAACTGACAACACTGAGGATTCCTCTCTTGGTGAATGGCCTTTCGGTCGGGATGACTTTAAACTGGAAGGTATCAGTGTGTGCGTCCCATGAGATGCCTAATGTGCGTTGGATAGGTAACTGATCCAAGTCCAGATCCAACGTTGGGTTGACTCTGCTTTCTCGTGGGAGTGCGGCAAGAATTTCTCGACGATTGCTGGCGAATTTCGTTAGACGAAATCCTCCTTCTCTGAGCACTTTAACTAGTTCTGTCGCAATGTGCACAGCTTCCTCTGTTGTTGGAGTGGATTTCAAAACATCATCCACATAAAAGTTTCTATGCACGCTCTCGATAACTTGTGGGTCGTAGCTCTGTTTTTTGTCTTCAGCTGCCGTCTTCAGAGCTTTATTAGCACAACATGGCGACGATTTAGCGCCAAAGATGTGTACTAACATTTTGTATTCCTGAGGCGGATCATCAGTACTTCCAGGCCACCACAAGAACCTCAACGCATCCGTGTCTTCTGGCGTAACCTCTACTTGATTAAACATGCCCTCTATGTCCGCGGTGAATGCGGCTTCGTGTTGTCTGAATCTTATTAGCACCCCGGAGAGGTCGTTGGTGAGACACGGGCCTTGCAGTAGACAGTCGTTCAGTGATACTCCAGCGAACTTGGCGGCAGCATCAAACACGATCCTAACCTTATTGGGCTTGTTGGGATTCAAGACCGGGTGATGTGGGAGATACCACGTTACGTTGCTACGTTTAGCAACTTCCTCATCTGTCAACCTTCTAGCGTACCCCTTCGTCAGGTATTCCCTCATCGCAGCTCTGTACTTCGACTCTAGTTCAGGATCACGACGAAACCGTTTCTTTAGATGTTGTATCCTGGCTTCCGCAAGCTTTCGGTTGTATGGTAGTGAAATGTTCTCATCTTTCCACAGGAGACCTATCTGGTAATGATCGCCGTTCTTTGTGATGGTACTGTCGATTCGTTTAAGCGCTCGCTTATCCTCCACGGATAGTGGTCCTGTTTCGAGGTTGTAGGTACCGTACGATTCTACTTTCCAGAATTCTTCTAGCTGGCGACTGAGTTGGAGGTCTTCACCGGCAACAAAGTTCGAGTTTGCGCATTGTTTAGTCGACTCCTTGGTAGCACCGCCAAGGATGCTCCATCCTAAGCTAGACCTTATGGCGATTGGTGCATTTGACTTTCCTCTTCTAACCTCCAGTGGTATGAAGGCTTCACTAACGTTGGTGCCGATTAAGACTGATATTTTCTTCCTTTCAACTTCCGGGAAAGGGACGTCTCGTAGGTGTGGCCACTGGTTAACATGGTTCACAATCTTCGTGTGTTTGAGTGGTATTGTAAGCTCCTTCACTGCCCATGCACTTTCAACCGGTACCGCCTCGTGTTCTTCTTTGTCTATTGCTTCTAGCTTGAAGCTCACCTTCTCCGCCTGGTTGGGCACGTCCTTGTCACTTACAGTGTTGAGATAGAGTGTTCCTGGTTTTCCTTTAATGTTAAGCTCTTTGATCAATGAAGGGTCGACCAGTGTGACGTCTGAGCCCGAGTCTATTAAACAGTACGTGGTAATTGAATTAGAGCCTGCGTCGGTTATCTTTAAAGGAAGTACTTGTAGCATGATGTCCTGTGAGTCATCTGCAGCTGTGGAACACGATTTAGTCATACTGTAGTTTGTCTGCTTGGCTTTAACCTCGTTGTCATTTTCTGGGCGTTTCTCGTCCCCTTGGACTGCGGCACTTGTCTGCGGTTCTGTGAAATGTAATAACGAGTGATGGGGTTTTCCGCAACCTGACGCCTGGCACCGAGTTGTGCACTTGCATGTCTTGGATGTATGTTCTGTGGAACTAAGACAGTTGAAACAAAGTTTCTTTGTCTTTACAAATTCATTCCTCTCCTTTGGTGACTTCGCTTTAAAGAGCTCGCATCGATAAAGGCGATGTGGCCTTTCACACAATGGACACGCTTCTTCTTTCTTTGCTGTTGTAGTGTAGGCTGTCACCCTGTAGTTAGTGGGTGTCGTTTTCTGTCGATCGTATTTGTGGTGTTTAGTGGAGGCCACTTCACTTGACGCTCTTGCTAGGAATGGATGGTTCATAACTTCTGCTCGATCTCGTAGGAAGTCGACCACGTCTTTAAATGTTGGCATCTGTTGTCCACCTTTCTTCTTGTTTGTTACTTCCACGAACTTGGTCTGGGCCCACTTCGGAAGGCGTGCGATGATTCTCTCCAGGCTGTCTGTGTTCATTTCTCCTAGGTAGCCCATGCTGTGCAAGGTATAGTACGTGGCTTGAGCGTCATCTGCTAATTGTTGTAAGGCCCGTTTGTCATTCTGTATTGCAGGGCCATTTGTGAGTCCATCTACACACGCGCGTACCACTTGGGCAGGGCGCCCAAAACGTTCTTGGAGAGTCCTTAGCGCGCTGGTGAGACCCCCTGGTAGGGCCTCATAACACTGCACAGCCTTCAGAGCTTGACCTTCTAGAAACTGTAAGGGCAACGTCATTTTCACCGATTCATCGAGACCACGTGATTCGACCATTTGACTGAAACGTTGGCGGAAGGTCGGGAACTTCTCAGGAGATCCATCAAATTTCTGCACTTGCACCTTAGGTAAATCTTGGGTCATACTGATGCTCGATATTGCCGAGGCGATGGTAGTAAGAAGACTTTCGTTGTTAACACAAGGGTATTCGACTGAACTGGGCGTGGTCGAGGCCAATTTTCTTTGCGTAGGGTGGGGCTCTGCCGTCTCCACTTTCGTTCTGGGAGGAAAACGTTTGAACTTTAGATAGTCGTCTTGAGCACCTTTACTCTGGTTGGGGACCATGGGACCTTCTACTTCTTCTGGAACACGATATGGATCTTTCACTATTACATGCGACGATTCACTTTCGTACGTACGCGGGTCGGGGACCGCGTTGAGTTTCGCTTGTTTTGAAGCTCTGGTTTTGCTCTCAATGAGCGGCAAGACTGTGGTCTTGGACGCCGACGCAAACAGGGGCGTTGACGTGTAGGGTGGAGCCCTTGGAGTACGCGAGTCCAGGGGACTCGCGAATGTATACACGGGTGATGAGGTAACCAACTCTGGCGAAGTCTGTGGAGTACTTCTTGGAGCTAGCTCTTGACTTGGGAAGTCTGTAACACTTTGTTGATCTCTGTAGAAAGGGGGCTTGTCAACTACTTGTGGATCCGGCGTGACGACATCTGAAAACATAGGAGGGGGTGGTATAACGAGCGAGGCGATCATTTCATCGAAATCCTCTTCGCGTGACATTGGGTTGTCGTCTTTCGTATTTTGTTTCATCTCTAGCGTCTCTTGAATCTCCATTTCGGTTCGTGCGATTTCTTGTTCGAGTCTCGTAACTTCAACTTCAACAGCACTAGCGGTAAACAGATTTATTTTCTCACTGTAATCTTTCTTTCTCTTTAGTTGCGCTTGATATTGTTCCATTACGCTTAAATATTTTCCACAGGACTCGTCTAGTAAATTAGCATACTGTTGACAACAATGCTGATAACGATCAAAGGCGCCGATCAGTCTGGAATGTAGCTCGTGGATGACTTCGAGATTCTTGTAGTCGCTCAACTTTTCGTCTATTTTATTACAAACCCGAGTGATCGCAGCCAAATATCCACTTCTTGATCTGTCCAAATCGCTGATCTTTGCTCGAAGAACACTAGCCTTATCGTCCATCTTTGGTTTCACTAAATGTAGCGGGCTACATGCAAGGAATGCGGGTGGAATGTCGAGTCATCTGGTTTCTACGCGGACACAACTTGGATGTAAACAAACACTTTATTCTCTAGCTTACAAATTGTGGGAAAACACAGTGGAAACCCGGTTGGAAAACCCGGTGAAACCTAAAGCAATTAATACAGCAAAATTACAATACATACAAGGAAAATAAAATGCAAAAAAGACTAGATAAACTCACCAAATTGACGACACGACAGGCGAACACACACACACCACGATATGAGCACATGCTACATACTTCGCGCGCAAAGCATTACGGGAAATTACGATGGCGCAACGGAAACTGGAATATGAAACGCGGACCTATGGATTGGATGGCTTGTTGAGGTTAGCCTCAACAATAGGCCCTCGAAAGCTTCCCCTGCCTGCAAAAGACAGTTGTATCGTTCGTACAATTATTCTCCTTCGCGTCAACCGGAATAGTACCCAAGAGACATTAAAGCTCACGGATACAAAATGAGAAGTAAGAGAAAAAGTTAAAGCAAGTAAGCAATGCACCTCTGATGAAGCTCCCAGGACACCACAACCTCAATATGCAGAAAATCTGGATAAAACTGGATTAAGTCAGCAAGCAGTGCGCTCCTGGAGACGATCCCAAGACGCCACAGCCTCAATCTGCTATAGAGAAACTGGATAAAGTCAGCAAGCAGTGCGCTCCTGGAGAAGATCTCAAGACGCCACAACCTCAATCTGCAATAGAGAAACTGGATAAAGCCAGCAAGCAGTGCGCTCCTGAAGAAGATCCCAAGACGCCACAACCTCAATCTGCAATAGAGAAACTGGATGAAGTCAGCAAGCAGTGCCCTCCTGGAGAAGATTCCAATACGTCACAACCTCAATCTGCAATAAGAGAAACTGGATGAGGTCAGCAAGGAGTGCGCTCCTGGAGAAGATCCCAATACGCCACAACCTCAATCTGCAATAGAGAAACTGGATGAGGTCAGCAAGCAGTGCGCTCCTGGAGAAGATCCCAAGACGTCACAACCTCAATCTGCAATAGAGAAACTGGATGAGGTCAGCAAGCAGTGCGCTCCTGGAGAAGATCCCAAGACGTCACAACCTCAATCTGCAATAGAGAAACTGGATGAGGTCAGCAAGCAGTGCACTCCTGGAGAAGATCCCAAGACGTCACAACCTCAATCTGCAATAGAGAAACTGGATGAGGTCAGCAAGCAGTGCGCTCCTGGTGAAGATCCCAAGACGTCACAACCTCAATCTGCAATAGAGAAACTGGATGAGGTCAGCAAGCAGTGCACTCCCGGAGAAGATCCCAAGACGCCACAACCTCAATCGGCAATAGAGGCTTTACACCACCACGTGATGGCAGCCATGACAGGAGGCAGGAACAATAGAATCTGATCTAATATGATTTACATGAGAAAGAATTCAGTTTCCCAGGGGGAAAGACTCTATTGTTCCTGCCTCCTGTCATGGCTGCCATCACGTGGTGGTGCAAAGCCTCTATAGAGAAACTGGATGAAGTCAGCAAGCAGTGCGCTCCTGGACAAGATATCAAGACGCCACAACCTCAATCTGCAATAGAGAAAATGGATGAGGTCAGCAAGCAGTGCGCTCCTGAAGAAGATTCCAATACGTCACAACCTCGATCTGCAATAAAGAAATTGGATAAATTCAGCAAGCAGTGCGCTCCTGGAGAAGATCCCAAGACGCCACAACCTCAATCTGCAATAGAGAAACTGGATGAAGGCAGCAAGCATTGCGCTCCTGGAGAAGATCCCAAAACGCCACAACCTCAATCTGCAATAGAGAAACTGGATGAAGGCAGCAAGCAGTGCGCTCCTGAAGAAGATCCCAATACGCCACAACCTCAATCTGCAATAGAGAAACTGGATGAAGGCAGCAAGCACTACGCTCCTGAAGAAGATCCCAAGATGTCACAACCTTAATCTGCAATAGAGAAACTGGATGAAGGCAGCAAGCAGTCCGCTCCTGAAGAAGGTCCCAATACGCCACAACCTCAATCTGCAATAGAGAAACTGGATGAAGGCAGCAAGCAGTACGCTCCTGAAGAAGATCCCAAGACGTCACAACCTCAATCTGCAATAAAGAAATTGGATAAAGTCAGCAAGCAGTGCGCTCCTGGAGAAGATCCCAAGACGCCACAACCTCAATCTGCAATAGAGAAACTGGATGAAGGCAGCAAGCAGTATGCTCCTGAAGAAGATCCCAAGACGTCACAACCTCAATCTGCAATAGAGAAACTGGATGAAGGCAGCAAGCAGTACGCTCCTGAAGAAGATCCCAATACGCCACAATCTCAATCTGCAATAAAGAAACTGGAAGCACTTGCAATTCAAAACAACAAAAAGAAAGAGAAAACGAATGACCAGTAGGGTTCCTAGAATTACAAAGAGTAAACAAACGCAAAGTATTTCAGATTGTTAAAGAGCATTCACATGAAGTCCACTGCTACGTGGACGATACACGACTATACCTTTCATTTAGTTCAAATATGTCCTGTGAGACTGAAGCTGCACTGATGTCAATGTCTGCTTGCATTGGAGATCTTTTTAACTGGATGATTACCGATAAAGTGATGCTTAATGAAAGTAAAACTGTATTCTTTATATTAGGTGCTAGGCAGCAGCTAGCTAAAGTTACCATAAATGATATTATAGTTGGTTCTTCTGAGGTTTGCCCAGTTTCTATCATAAAAAAATCTTCGGTCATGGATTGACTCCACGCGCTTGTACATGCATTCATTACTAGTTGGATTGACTACTGTAACAGTTTACTGGGTATGGGTTGCCTAATCTTAGGGTAAACAAGGTACAACGCGTCCTCAATGCATCCGCAAGGCTAGTGCGCACCGCTCCTAGGTACTGGAATATTACACCAAATTATGTGAGCTATAATGGCTCCCAATTTACTAAAAGCTAGGTATCGTATTAACTATATATACTTACTAACAAGGTCATATTATACTGCTTTCCGGATGGCTCAGTTGACTGGTCACCGGGCTGAGGACAGGAGTTTGTGCATGGTTCAAGCCTCCGCGGCTGGACCCACACTCAGGGTCTTAAGGTACCAGGAGGCTTTCGTTACCGCGTTCAATAAATAATGCGTAGTGCACAAACTACTAATCTAATGTCTATAAAAGTATATATTTTCTTGAAGCTGAAGAAACACTGATTTCGACCATGTTAATAGAGACGTTAAGGTGGATCGATGGGGTTTTCTCAGCGCGCTACCTTTCAATTTCCAATCGCAAATATGCGGATGCAAACAATTCATTGAGGAAAAAACTTTTAAGGTTTTAAGAGAAAGATGGAATTTTTGAATGAGCATGTTTTTGCTAAAATCAGAATTGATATAAAAAACCCGTGAAGAGTTAGTCCGTTTTCTTTATTGCTTATTATTGCCTACTGTGAATTCCAGTATGCTGTGTGAGTAAGTCAATGTTTGATTGTAGAAAACTAACGCCTGGCATTCACGGCATGCTGGAATGCACTTTTATTCAGGGTTTGTCGGCAGCCTAATCCCTCACTCTATTTCTTTAACATTAATAATTTTCCAACCAGTATTGTTGATTCTTATAACGATCTTGGAAGATCTTGGAAGAACGTTGGTTACTGACGACCATAATGGTCTCTCCACAGGCTAACCGTATGCTTGGTTTTCTTTGCAGGAACTGTAACCAAGTGTTTGAATATTATTTAGTGGCGCAAGTTCATTGATACCGCATTCACTTTACTAATGATTTTATTGTCTGTTTCTTCTACACAGTTATTGCAAAAACATCGAAAAACTCTTTGACAAAATTCAAGGTATGCACTATACGTTTTATTAATATATAAATTTATGCACTGCCTAAAAGCGGAGCTCCAAGTTCAATTTTTCGAGTAAGAAGACTATAAATCGAGTGTTAAATGCGTGACAAGTTTGACGCGGCGTTACGGAACAGCGTGACCACTTTCCCTTGTAGCTTTTGTATCGTAGGAAGATGAACGGTGAGTTTGTACTGATTGATACCTTTTTTTAACACCTTGGACAATTATTGACATGTCTCCATCATTGCAAGCACACCGTTCGTCTCGCTTCGATAAAAAGGCACGGCTACTTTTCAAGATGGCGCCATCCTCGATTTCTTGTCAAGACCACATTATACACGGGGTGTTTTTCCTATTAAAAGAAAAGCATTTTCTCTTTTCAGAAATTGGACTCCTGGAGAATGCAATATTTAGAAAAAAGTGCCTACATACATACTGTGACGTTAAACCGAAGTTGCCTTGCAAAAAATGAAAGCCAATATCACATCTTTCCGACTGTCATCGTGTATGACGGAAATACTGGACGCAGCATTCATTGTAACGTTTCCAAGGATATAGAAAACGAACAAAAAGCAGTATGTGACCTCGAATTCAAGACAAACGTTGTTGGAATTGGTTCCTCGTATGCGAATGTTTCTTTGGAATTGTGCAGTGAACCTAAAGTGTCTGCTTTCGGTAAGTCGTTTGAATGACTTTCTGAATCAAATTTCCGTTCATCCATTCATATATCCACCAACCTATCAATAGTGGTGCTTAATTCATTTTATCTTGTTCGGTTTCACTGCACTCCAGTTTGCTCCCTTCCCTTCCCTTCCCTTCCCTTCCCTTCTTTTCCCTTCCCTTCCCACAGCACTACTGTTTAACACTTTTTTCTTTTGTCTTTCAATTTCGTTTGCTTTGTTTGGTTTGATTTGCTTTGCTCTTTCGTTTGATTTCATTTGATTTCAGTAATTCATTCACTCATATATAATACTATATTTTATTTATTTATTCATTCATTCGTTCGTTCGTTTGTACATTTATCAATATTTGATGCAGACAACGTGAACAATATACATGGAGTATTGTATGACTTCTGGAACACGTACATCACGTCTGACAAGAGCTCAACGATTTTAAAGTTTAATGAGGTATTAGGCGGTCCTCCAGAAATAGCCAGTGTCTCACCCTCTTTTACCATTCCTGGCTTTTCGGGTCTGTCAAACTACACTGTACGGGAAAAAGGTTATGCCATGGTAAGCATCTTAGTAATTCTGAGTCGTATGGACCGAAGTTATATAACAATGTTGCCGATGTTCTAAATAAACTGCAAATTTGTTATTTGAAGTTTAGTTTTTTTCTTAGCTTACTTTACCTTTAGACGGTGGTGTCTCTCAAGCTCCAAAGCCAATTTCAGAGCTGTTTGAAGTTACAAAGCAAACGAACCTTATTTTTCAGTTTAGTACACCAGGACACTACTTCATCTCAGCTTCATGTGGCGATGAATGTGAAATATGGTTAGGAAGAGCTGATGAACCAGGATTGGGCTATGAGGGGACTGACGATGAACTGTTGCTTAAAATTGAGTCACCGACGTATCCTGTCTCCTACAAACTGTAAGAACATTGCTGTCTTTCTGTTCACATAAAGGGTCGGTTGGGAACAACTTTCAGCACTTATAAATTTGCCTTTTAACCTTGCACCTTCAAAAAAGCGCGGACAAATAACTAAGTCAATTTAAAGTAAACCGCAGGGTGTGGAAATATTGATTCCATCAAGGTTGAAAAATACATATGTAATTCTATAATGTTCTTGAAATTTTCCCAACAGAGGGTTTCCAACACGCGAATTATATGGTCTAGCAGAGGCTGGCCTTAGTACAATTACGTATGTAGAGTAGAGAGAGACCCTAATCCATGAAAACCCATCATATACTTCTTAGTCCTTTATGACCCATTAGTCATCCCCAGAAAATAGAAAGTTATGCTCGAATGAGGGATTTGACATGACTCTTCTTATATTTTTTGTTAATTCTTTACTTGTTGGTTTTATCATTGCCATTGCCATCAGGATTATGATGATGATGATTTACAAGTTCATTCACTTCGTTCTTCAATTTCTAAATGTTTGCCTGTTGCAATTTTTTTGTCAGGAGCCGAAACCAATACAGGATTGAAAACTTCAGCAAATGTCATTTATATCATATGGAAGTTTACATGCGACAAAGGACGAATAAGGATTATCTTACTGTAGCCATTAAAAAGCCTGATGATCAAAAGATCCAGCTTTTCCCCAATGAGCTGCTGTACTGGATGAGACCTGGTAATTTAATGTTTGTTCGAATTTGCTGCTTTGTTTCTTTTGTTTTTAACCTTTGTTTTTTTTTTAAATGTATAGATTTGTCTACAAAGATTTTGTTTAAAGCACTTTCTACTAAAATTCAATCCCCTTTCTCCATATATCGATAAGTTAGCATGGAAATTAGCTTATTGAGAATGAGTTTTGTAGTTTAAAAAAATACTTATGTTTAGGCCTCAAGTACGTTGCTTGGACACTACCTGTGTTTCATGCTTATCGTTCTCATGCCTTATTGGCGAGAACTCGGAAATGGGCTATCATTGGAAAGATATTAAAATATATGGTTCTATTAAATGTGTCAGTTGTTGAAACTAACGATCATATGTAACTATAGGCTTTAGAGTTCTAAAGTTTAATTTAACCAAGAATATCAATAGGAAGATTACACTTGGATCAGCAATAAACATTGAAGGTAAGGTTGTGACTTATTCTGCTGCTGAAATGAACTTCAGATTTTCTTGGCGTCAAGACGTCAAGAACAATGATTCCTTTTTCGTTATTCTATTCCCCAGCTGTCTACGAATTCTGCTGCAAAGGTCCTTCCTGTCCTTCCTGCCCTCTTGTATTATTTATGGACGCGTTTGGCAAGCGTGTAGTAATTAACAGGAGACTAGAAATGAACTGTACAAAATACAGACTGAAAAAAAAGATGGAGGTGGTCGTACAATCGGGCAACTACAGCATTGATGTAAGATATGATAAATGTTGTATCTTATGATTTTTTCTAGGATATGACTATATCTCGCTCAGTGTATTTATAAAGGATAAATCTACTAAAAATATTAAATCCTTGACAACTCATAAACTAGTTTACGATATTCATAGCTAACCTATCACTTTGCTGATGACATACCTCTTTGGCAAGGGAAGATAACTATTGTGAAATCCATACAAGTTTCTGGTAAGAAAGTGACCTGAAACAAAATAATTTCATAGTTGTAGAAGTTACTTTTTAAAGCCATAATCGATGCTTTCATTCAGAATTTACCAAGCTTAAGTGCTCTCTTCGTGATCGAAAATGTCCCGGATGGAGTGTATCGTCAAACTCACAAGTTTGCCAGTGGAATTTTGAAAAAAGTGACGAAAAAGGGGATAAAAACATGTATCGAGGTGAGAGTTTTATTTAATAATTGATTATGTTCATATCTTTTCACTGAATGAAAAATGTATGTTTTCATTAGTTATTTGAAACTATGATCAAAGAAGGTTTTCTGGCAACTCAAAACACAATAATTGAAATACAACACACTAAATTAAAACATTGTAAAGCAAATGGGCTTTCCTGAGTGGGGGGCTCGGCGCACTTCAGGGGAAAGAGCATCAACCATGCAACACATACTACATATCATAAGATTTTAATAGTTTTATAATACGGGACCTATATAGGGCTAACCTCATGGTCTTCCTTTTCAAATTCTATTGTAAACCTTCTATATCGAATTTGAATAAAGTATTATTATAAAATACGCAACACGCAACCCAACCCAACACATCACAACACAATTCAACACACCACAGCACATTACAACACAACACAACACAGCACAACATGACGTGACGTGACGCAACGCAACGCAACGCAACGCAACGCAACGCAACGCACATGCAATACTACATAATACAACACAACAGACAGCTCAACACACCACAACAGACCACAGTATAACTTAGGGTAGCAAAACTAAAATTAAAAAAAAAAATATTCAAACATGATTTTCCGGATTTTTCTGGACGCGTGTCGAGGTTTTCGGGATAACAAAAACGTTGGAACTCTTAGACGAAATCGCAGCCTTTTCTTTAAAAAACGTTAAAAGACGCAATTTCAAAATAGTTGAGATTAAAGTATTATTTATCGCTTTAGGTGGTTTTATATCACTGAGCACGCCTGGAATATCAACTTTGGAATCTCCTTCCATGCCTTGGAATTCTGATTATGAAAACATAAGCCTGTGTGCTGAGTTGTCTTATCTTCTTCCTACCAACACTACATCCCGTCTTAAAGTCTTCACAAAAACCAACTCGAGTGAAGAGCTCTTGTGGTTGGTTACAGGGTATCATGGAACGGGTTGGCAACGCGCATACATCCCTGTAAATTCAGAGGATGATTTTCAGGTAATATTTTGTTGCAAGAGTACTAATGTCAATGGCAAATGTGTTATTGTAATAAAAAATAAGCATCTACATCTAAGGTGTACTCAGTATTTATTTTTAGATATTTCTTTCACTGGTGTCATTATGCAAAAACATAAGCAAGGTCGGAGAAGAAAAATACTAGTTATACAATGGTTTCGAGTGGCATACCTTGGGATATCCCACGGATCATTTGTAGTTTCTAGTATACATACGAGCCTTTAGGCGAGAGTTTATACAAAGAAAATACAAGTGACGAGTGGGATATCCACGGTATGCCACCCGAAACTATCCTATAACCATTTTATCCCACACCATAGAAAATACAAATGCGTAGATTCAATGCGCACTGCATGATGGGAAGGAAGAGTTAAAAATACATACGAATATACTATGGCTTTTCTGCTTTCTGGTTGGCTGTAATTATTGATGGCATTCTATTTACTGGAAAATTTTCAGTAATATGCTTTTTTATATCTTATAGATAAGTTTTATTGGAGATTCTAAAACAAACGGTTCCGTATCGATTGCAATAAGGGGTTTTCAAGTTACCAGTAGATCTTGTACGTGGCAACCAGTGTTTTCCAAACCAGGTATGAGGGCTAACATTTCACTGTTTCTTCAGATGTAAAAAAAAGTAATTCCAGTTAGATAAGAATTTTTTTTTTCTGTGTCCTAGGCTTTCAATGTAAAGTAACTGAGTTCCAATGTGCTAATGGCCAGTGCATTGGCAAACATCATAAATGTAATGGTGTCCATGGTGAATGTCTTGATGATTCTGATGAAGCTGGGTGCGTTTGTCGAGCTGGTTACTTCACTTGTTCCAATCAAAAATGTATTGAACACACTACACTTTGTAATGGAAAGAAAGACTGTCCAGACGGCGAAGACGAGCATCATTGTGGTAAGCCATATAGTTGCTTTACCTTTTAACGGGTAAAAAGGGTGGTATGAACTTCCGAATTCAGCCCTTCCGAAGGTATAGCTAGCGAGAGAATATATTCTTATAAAAAATGGCTATCATAAGCTATCTTCACTCCTATCATACATAGATCGAAAATGTTCAGAGCACCAGTGTCTTGATGGGACGTGCAGTTCTTGTGGCCAGCAGATGTCCTGTGAAGACAAAACACTACAGCAGTCTTGTGGTATGTCTTCCATTTCGATCTACCCCCATGAGCAACACGTTTTTGGGAGAAACGCAACAGGAAATATATAACTTTTCAGTCGTAAGGAAAAAATGGGCATGTGTAATAGGAGATGGCAAACCAATGGCGGCATTGCGGTAGAGCACTTGCCTCTCACCTCTTGGTCCAGGGGTTCGATTAGCGTTTTTTTAGCATCACATCTGAGTGGAGTTCAATTCTCTTGCTTGATTCTCGGGGATTTCTCCGGATTCTCGGATTCCCCACATATCCTCTGCAAGACCTATATATAACACGCTAAATTATAATTCCATTTGTGAAATCCCTGACTTTGGTCAGCACAAAGTTTGTTTCAGGATTCAGGGCTTTGGTCAGCTCCTGGTAGACCAGCTACTAGCTGAAGGAATACTGACGTTAAATAAGCCCTTTACTATTGTATTAGTAAGTGCCCAGCAAAGCCGGGGGGAAAAGATTTGATATTTTGCTTTATTCTAGCCAATCAAATTACCTCTATGCTTGTTATCGTACTTTCTCTTAGCAGAGGAAATGTCGAAGGTCAAGAAATGTCAAGTTCAAAGAGGTAACAGATTAACTTAGTGTCTTATACATTAGCGCCCACCTTATTATCATCATCATGTTCATTACAACAGTACCATTGCGATGAACAATCATTATGACCATCATAATCACTAACATTATTTATGCATGCGATTTGGCTTCAGGAATACTGATGATGCGTTGTAATGTGGGGTTTTGATAAAATAAATTTTACGAAGGAAGTGAAAACCATGACACAAAAATTGCCAAGTAATCACAATCAACACCATCAGCAGCATAATTAATGATTATAATTATCACCATAATCATAATCATAGAAGCATGCTCATTAAATAGATAGATAGATAGATAGATAGATAGATAGATAGATAGATAGATAGATAGATAGATAGATAGATAGATAGATAGATAGATAGATAGATAGATAGATAGATAGATAGATAGATAGATAGATAGATAGATAGATAGATAGATGGTGCAAATTATCAGACTTATTTATGATAATTTTGTCAAAAAAGGTCTTACAGTGGCGTTCCCTACACTGAAAAAGCAAGTCTCAAAATTTTAAACATCTATATATCAGTAAATGAAAGGGATTTAGATATTATCGAGCAATTAGGTAGGTGGTCGAGAACAAGAAGTTGTTTCTCATTTCTCGGGCGCGCCTTCTTAATCGTCATTTACTTGTTATGTATGTATCATGTAACATGTATCGCCGTCGCCTTTGATCATATCATTATAGAACAATGTGCTATATAAACAATAAACATTATTATTATTATCATCATCATCACCATCATTATTTTTATTATAATTACATTTCTTTTTCCTTTTTTGGAATTCTATAAATAATATATATTTCGATATTCATTCTATGATACTATATATTTTTACAACATTGTATGGTAGTTAAACACATAGACATATATCTTTTTTTTTTTTTTTAAGATTGCAGTGTAAAATAAAGTTGATTATTATAAATAAAAAAAAAATATTATTATTATTATTATTATCATTATTATCATTATTATTATTATTATTATTATTATTATTATTATTATTATCATCATCATTATTATTATCATTCGTTACTTTTCGTTTCTTTCTCTATCTTTATCCCTTTATTTCCTTTTGTTTGTGATAAAGGTCTAATTACTATTTTGCATAATAATATTCAGGACTTTGTGGCTTTGAGAATGATCTTTGTGGTTTTGATAACGATACAAAGGGCTGGAATTTCTTTACACCATTGGATTATCAGAACGTTAAGCACAGCTTTCCAAAGCACGGTCACACGTCTATGACAGACCAAGGTAACAGGTGTATTTATCTAAATGACAATTTATTTGTTTAGTTGCATCAAAATATAATTGATTTATCGAAAAGATGATATTTTCAAATTATACAAAAAGTATCTATATGTACACAATATTTCTTTTTATTTCATGTAGAAAGTTACATGCTTCTAAAGCCAAAACAAACCACTAAGAAAGGTTATGGAAGACTAGTAAAAAGTTGGAACGTGGTCCCCCCTTTCTGCATGCAGTTCTGGTATTTTATTCCTGACAAGTCAGATTCACTACTTGAGATTGTTGTGGTCAATGCTACCAACACCAATCTTCTATGGAAAACTTCAGATTCAACATCTGGAGACTGGGCATTTGGCCAAGTAGAAATTCCGGGAAATTCAACAGGAAAGGTTTGAAAAGCAATATGAAATCTACGACGAAAAATATGAATAAGGAAAGGGAAAAGAGAACCATTGAACGAAGAGAAAAAACAAATGGAAAATGAATAAAAAATATGAAAAGCAAACCATTTAATTTGATAATGGTCGTACTGACATACATTTTTTTCCCCCACATTTTTTGTAATCTTAGATTATTCTCACTGGATATGTTACAAAACATTTCGTTGGTATTGACGACTTAGCATTTTTGGAAGGTGGTTGTGCTTCAGTTTACTCTCAACGTAAGGAAGCCGTTTTTGTTTGTTTGTTTGTTTGTTTGCTTGTTTGTTTTATTTCAATTTTTTAGGTTGTGAGGTTTTGGTTTTTGAGTATTCTTTGTTGTAAATACAAGTTCTTGGGATCTATTTATTTTTATTCATCTAATAACTTCCACCTTAAATATTAAAACTAAAAAGAAAAAAAAATATTACAGATAATGATATAAAGAAAAATTTGGTGGGGGATCACACAACAGAGCGAGGCTCCAAATTAAGTGCGCCCTTATCAAAAAAAAGAATAATAATAAAATACAGTATCTAATTAAAATATATATCTAATAAATACAATATATTTTATAATATTTACATTATTAAGGCCAGGTTTAGACGTTGAATCCCACATGCGCCGAATCCAAAGCAAACGAGCAAAACCTAATGTTTTAATTCATTTGCACCAGACTCGGCACATGCGAAACCCGACGCCCAAACCGGGTGTTACACAATATTGGATCAATCATGAGATCCAATATTTTGAAACACACACACACACAAACACACAAACACTGAGATCAATTTTCTGAAACTGTCCGCTGATTTTCGATTTTCTATTCAAAGTAAAAAAATGGACCTTGAAAATTACCGAATACTTTGTTAACAGGGAAACCATCTTGTTATATGGGCCAGAACAGTAGATGCGATTGGCATATCGTATATTCTAGAGAAAAAGATGTAAAACGTCTGATAGGATGTACGCTAAGTAAACTGATTCTTCTTACTTACTAACTATTTTATTAGAACACAATAATTAGGTACGCAAAATTGCACTGTATCTCATCAGATTTGTTCTGGTATTTTAGATCCCAGTATTTTCAGTGCAGTGTTGTACAAGTCGCTGAATAAGACAAGTATCTTAAGCCCACTTATTCATCCAAAAGCTGAAGGATGGCGGTGCTTTGGATTTCGCTTTAACATCGGTGGCGAATATCTGAATAGGAAAGTAGCGGTGGAATTTCACACAGGAAACACGACTAAAGAAGAATGGAGCAATACGAGCCCTACTTACAAATGGACTTTTATCCAACTGCCAATTCCAGACGTGGAGAATATACAAGTAAGATATTTAAAAAAAATAAGAATAGATCATCATCATATTGCATACAATACATACATCTTTGCTAACTGCCATAATCTTACTATCATGCAGATAAAGATACACTTAGAAAGTCACCATGAATTGATGTCAAGGTTAACTCTTCAAATAAAAGATTTGAGCTTATCTAAAGAGTCCTGTCTGAAGATTCCAGGTACATATCATTTTAATTCTTTTAAAATCTCAATTCTAATTCATAATTGTAACTGATAAGTGCATTGTATTTGCTCAATTTGATTTTCACTTTCAATTCTTAGCATATCAAGAATGTCAGGAGTACAAGACCCTCAGCTATTCAGATCGTCGAAAAGATATCATTGCAGATTACGAAATGTTCAGAGGTTGCGATGATCACCTTTCCACGACCGCCTGGTACAGAATCGTTGGTTCTGCTGGAAACCAGTTGGCAAGATCCTGTATAAGGGAAACATCGTCTTGTTCTACCAAATACATGGGTTGGATTAACGGCTCCATACCTTCAGCAGAAGATGGGGTTGTTGAACGCGAACTCTGTTTTGCCTCAGAAAACAAGTGCTGCAGTAAGAAAGCCATTGTAAAGATAAGAAACTGCGGAGAATATTTTGTCTATCAATTCGCAAGAAAAGTTCCAACTTGTCCATCAAAGTATTGCAGTGTATACAGATTCGGCCATGACGGTAAGAAGCATAACGACTAGAAATAGCTCGGTATAGAAGGCCCAAAGTTAATAATACTTATTACTTACTTATTTCTTAAAATTACTTTCTTCCCTCATTTTCATTTATCCCCTCGTATATTCGCTCTTTCGTTTATTTCCCTTATTTCTTTATGCTTTGTTTCCTAAGACACTCGATGTTTGGATGTATTCCTAGATTGTAAAATTCATTAATAATTCATGAGCTTTCTGGCCTATGAAATGTTTGCAATCCAGTCACGTGGATGGCCTGTAAAGCTGCATACAACACAAGTAACAATTGTCATGTAAATTGATACAATCACTAGTGATCTGTATCAAAATATACAACAACTAGTGAGTGTATCAAGATACAACAACTATGATTGTATAGATCTATTAGTATTCTGTATGAGATACAGAATACTAATAAACCTGTGGGTCCGGCTTAAGGAAGTTGGTTTCCCAGAACCTTTTCAAAAGCTAGTTCCACCAACTAGATCAAAAACCCTGCATCTTGCTTTGCTAACCTAAGCACAATAACCAATGTGGGATGCCCGTACCAAACAATGTGTGACGTCAAAAAACATTGTACGCATGCTCCTATAAAATATCAAACTATATTTTCTTAAGTAACACTGCTTTTGAAATCTATTCCTCAGATTAATTATTATTAATGAATTTCACAAGTCATTTACAACATTCGCGTCCGTCTTGTATCAGCTTTACAATCTCTCGCCTGCGGCTCGAGATTGTAAAAGCCCATACAACACGGCCGCTCATGTTGTAAACATTACATAAACCAGTTAGCTAAATATCGTTAGATTGCTCAATCCGAAATTATAATCCTTAAAAAGTCTGTATTTTCGAATTTACTTGCTTGCCTGCCTGCAGGGGATGGTGATGGTAAAGTAACTACTTGGCACATCTTTTGGTATATATAAATTGACAGATATTTTATTGGGATTTGTCTAAACACTTCATCTGCCTCTCGAACTTCGCACGCATGAAAACTATATAAGCATTAAGGACGTTCGCGGGCAAAAGTGCTTCCTATATTTTTTTTCTTCAAACTTCGCATGGTGAAATAAGACCATCATATAAGGGGGTCACCGTTCTGGTTTAAGAGTGAGATGATATCAAAGTGCAGCCTTTTTTTGTCAAAAATCACTTGCCCGCAATACATACAAGTCTAGCAGTAAGGTCATTTTTGTTGTTGAAAAACTAAATTGATTGCTGACATTTTTTTTAAACAACCGTCTAATAACCCATAGATGATAGATATAATGTGGAAATATTTTAGAAAAAATAAAAATAACTTGTAGGTTTTGGTTCGAATTTACAGCCACCGTGCACCATTCGGGGACGCTTTGGCCGTAATGTAGGTTGAATCTTCCATCCAAACACGTGTTTTCGTTATGATTTTCCCTTATTTTTTTCTTCAAATTTTGAACACTGACAGCTTATGAATTTTTTTATCAAAAACTGAATAAAAAATGGGGGTAACCGTTGTAGTTCTCGATATAAAGCCGATCGAAATCTTTTTCGCAAGGAGCGTGACGGAGTTTGATCTTGAAAAACATGTCACGCGCGAGCGCGCTGTCACGCCATATGCGCAGAACAGATGCGCACGAACAATGCCCGCGAACGTTCTTAAGCGAAAAATGCCAATTCCTGCACAGTCAGACTAAATGTAATGGAGCTTGTGTAAGATTTTGTGTATTTGCTCGGATAATATAATTTATAGAGTACAGAAGAATTTTGATATTAAGTGAAATGACATAAGTTAGACTAAATATTGCCATGGCAGTATAACCATTTCATTATTGTCAAAATATGTTGATCTACGTTCATTCCACTGTTTGTTTAGAAAACCTGAATTCAAAGGCAAAGCAAGAATGGAAGATTTGGGAAAAAGGAAGCAAGGAAACAGTTAAATGGAAAATAATTCATGAAAACTCTTACAAAAAGATAGCAAACTTAATAGAGAATTCGACAGATTCAAAAGGTGGGTTTTAGGTATTTACGTTTCAGTTAATTTTCTGTAATGAAGCTCACTAAATAAAACAAAGTAAACAACTGGAATAGACCCTTTTCCAATATGGCGTCTATGACGTCAAACGAGGAGTCCAAGAATGTCCTTGATGTTATGAATGATAATGATTGTGTTTTGAAATCCGGGGTATTCTAGTCCCGGATACTGCTAGTGGAAATCATTGGGTTTCGACATCCGGGACATTCTCATTCTATTCGTTTGACGTCAGAGACGCCATATTCGAAAAGGGTCTATATTGGTTAGGGACTCTTCATGAATGAAATAGTTGGAACAAATAATGATAATTCACTTAAAGAATTTTGAAAAAAAAGAAGTATATGACATGTTCAAATTACGCCACATGTAATTCTTAGTTTTGTAACTATGGTATTCATATTAAAAGTAGGACTGAGAGTTTCTCAAAATTCTTACACATTTTCTGCTCCAAAAACAATTTAAACAATTTTCATTTTTATTTACTAGGTGACACGTCAATCAAAGAGTCAGACATTGCGCTCTCTCTAGGCCGTAGAAACCCTTCTGTCAGTGTGGAACTAAACGAAACCTTAGAAAAACTGACCATGTGTCTTTGGATGTCAATAAACGGCTCCTCGCCAATCAAAATAAACGTTAGTTATGTAACAACGGAGATGAAGAATATGGTCACTAATATCGCGTCTGTCAAGATCGATGACATAAACAGGTATACAAAAAAATCCAGGAAGTAAAGGTAGTATCAATATAAAATGATTTTTTTTTCTATTTTCAAAATTTCTTTTAAGAACTGAAACAAGAGAATGGAAACACATTTGCGTCACATGGCTGTCTGATTTCGGGGTGTGGCAGACTTACGTCGACGGTGCTGTAAAGGATCATGGAACTGGAGTGCTGGACACAAAAGAACTGACAAGTAAGCTAAAATATTGAATGTATTACGTTTGCAAATTCGCCAACATTTATCAAAAAATTGACCAGTTTAAGGTGCCTCTATAGGATAATCATGGCGCACTACCTTTCAATTTCAAATTGAAAATGTGCGGACGCAAACAATTTTTTTGGGGGAAACAATTATCAAGGCTTTAAGAGAAAGAAGAAATTTTCAAATGAGTATGTTTTTACTGAAATCAGAATTAATATAAAAACCCCTGAAGTGGTAGTGCGTTTTTTACTACCTATTTTCTTCATTTTTTGACCTTGATATCTTGGAGGATAAGTACTTTGCTCAAGGTTCAGAAAATGTGAAGAAAATCTGTGAGAGCAGTTTCGAGAAATTCGAAGTTGAAATTAGAAGCATAGAAATTCTGCAAAAACAACAGAGTTTAGTAACGTAGCGGAAAAGGAGTCAATCTACCTGTTTTGGGTTCCTAATTGTATCTAAAGCTGCTGGTAATTCACTTTGGAGTAATGAGAAAAAATTGGAAAGAAATTGTGCCATTTGATGTTCCAAAATATTGGGTCGACTAAAGTTCATTTTAAGCCGTATTTTTGGACCGGGCCCGAACTGTCCTCATTTCAGGCATAGGTTTGAAGACCTTAACAATCCGCGCATCTGCGATTTGAAGTTTAAAGGTTGCGCGCTGTGATTACCCCATTGAGCCAACTTAAACAATCCCAAACAGACATATATATGTAATGTCGCGTCACACTTGTCACGGATTTAGCACACTACATTTATGTAAAAACTGAGGAGTTCCGCTTTCAGGCAGTGACTAAATTTATATTTCAATTTCAACATGCAACTATTCAATTTCAACATGCAATTATTCAGTTTCAACATGCAAGTATTAAAATGAGAATTAACAGTGGAATCCACCGAGTGGCTCAATTTCAACGTGCAATTATTCAATTTCAACATGCAATTATTCAATTTCAACATGCAAGTATTCAATTTCAACGTGCAATTATTCAATTTAAACACGCAAGTATTCAATTTTAACGTGCAATTATTCAATTTAAACATGCAAGTACTCAATTTCAATGTGCAATTATTTAATTTCAACATGCAAGTATCCAATTTCAACGTGCAATTATTCAATTTAAACATGCAAGTACTCAATTTCAATGTGCAATTATTCAATTTAAACATGCAAGTACTCAATTTCAATGTGCAATTATTTAATTTCAACATGCAAGTATTCAATTTCAACGTGCAATTATTCAATTTAAACATGCAAGTACTCAATTTCAATGTGCAATTATTCAATTTAAACATGCAAGTACTCAATTTCAATGTGCAATTATTTAATTTCAACATGCAATTATTCAATTTCAACATGCAATTATTCAACTTCAACGTGCAATTATTCAATTTCAACATGCAAGTATTCAATTTCAACGTGCAGTTATTCAATTTCAACTTGCAAGTTTTCAATTTCAACGTGCAATTATTCAATTTAAACATGCAAGTACTCAATTTCAATGTGCAATTATTTAATTTCAACATGCAAGTATTCAATTTCAACGTGCAATTATTCGATTTCAACATGCAATTCTTCAATTTCAACATGCAAGTATTCAATTCCAAAGTGCAATTCTTCAATTTCAACATGCAAGTATTCAATTCCAACGTGCAATTATTCGATTTCAACATGCAATTATTCAATTTCAACATGCAAGTATTCAATTCCAACGTGCAATTCTTCAATTTCAACATGCAAGTATTCAATTTCAACCTGCAATTGTTCAATTTCAACATGCAATTACTCAAAGACCGAACAAGTGAAGTACTTTAGATAGGAATGTGTGGATAACAGGTGCAAAATCGTAAGTTACTCAACTAAACATAGGAAATATTTTATTGATACTTGGAAGCAGAGAACTGTAATGCACAGAATGTAAGTTTAAAAATATTACATTACATTAAACCTGGTGTGCACTTGTTTAAATCATCTTTGATGTCTATAAACCTTTGGAAGAATGTAGGTGATTTTTCCAACATTTTTATTGTTTCGAAGGACTTTGATCTTAAATAGTTTTCAATGTACGAGCTTCACATTGAAAAAAACCCTCCACAGCACCACACATGCAGATAGACCTTCTAATCCCTGCGATGGATTCTTTCGTATATCTATAAAACGCAGACAAATTGATTAAATAATAATAATAATAATAATATTAATAATAATAATAATATTAATAATAATAATAATAATATATACAAGCTAGATAGATTGATTATTCTTAACTTTTCTTAACTTTTCTCAAAGTTTGTTTAGTTGAAATGTTTTGTTTTTATCGTAGGAGGTAACAGAATATCAATTGCTTTTGATTCGGGAGCTAAGGAAACCGAGATCCACTACAGTAGTCTAAACCTATGGAAAGATGCCTTGTCTGAGGAACATATACTGTACCTGTCGTACGAATGTGGAACTCAGAATGGAAACCTCTTACGATGGAACGACTACTATTTGAAAGCGCTGCTCTTTGAACCTAGTAACCGTCGTATTTATAAATCAAGTTGCCAAGGAAAGCAAGGTATTTTTACACACATCAGTTTACAGTTGTTGTTCCACAAATGAAAGCGTTTTTCTACCAGAAGATAATTATATTCCGGTTGGGTGGGAGAATTCGGGTCGTTTCATACGGGGATGCTCCGCCCGGACTCTCGACCCCTTACCCTTTTCTATACCAAATTTCAGCGAAAGGGTACCCTTTTTTATACCTTTTTGCCTGAAAAGGTACCACTTTCATATACCTTTGAAGAAAATCTACCCCTTTTTATACCAAAATCCACAAATTTCCACCCCTTTTCTATACGTGCGGCCTGAAAAAAGTACCCCTTTCGGGCGGAGCATCCCCGTATAGTCCATTATATTTAGTACCCTCCCCCCCCCCCCCCCCCACCGGGATTATATTACGGACTAGATGTTCCCATCATTTTATTTGCACTTTCAGGAAATGTTCTTAGTTTAATCAGTCCATCAAGTCCAAAGACACTCACTACCTCGGCAACAATAGCTAGTCCACGATATGAACGGTCATCGGAATCTTCAGGGAGATGTTTAATGTTCAAGTACAAAATGTGGGGACCTGGTGCGAAAACCTTGAGAATTTATCAAGAACTAGAGAACAAGACGTACAGTAAGAGACCCATATGGATGGTGAAGGACAATAAAGACAGTGGATGGAAGGATGGACAAGTGACTATTGTAGCAGTTATGCCATACAAGGTTAGATAGGCTCCGGGGAATTAACTTTTGTTATTTTCTTTGATAGTATTATAAAATAAAATAAAAAGACTTCAAATTTTATCGATAACCTGAAACCATTTCTGGGCTGTTCGCTATGACTCAATTTGTTGAGCAATTCCCTAAATTTTTTTGATATTATTGAGATACTCCTTATCATTATTTTTAAGCTTGTTATTAAGGGTGAAATCACAAATAGGCCAGGCTTACTGTCGATAGGAGCTTTGTACACTAAGGAGAGTTACTGTAGCGATGTCATACCACAATCAGCAAAAGAAGGTGAGATTACTATTAAATGACGTTTTAATAAAGATTTTTAATGTACTTTATTATTGGGGACTTCAAAGTCTCAGACCTTCACCTTCATTCATAAAAGCAAACCTGCATCTATATGAATTGTAGAACCAAACTCAAAAAGAGTGTAAAAGAAAAAAACTACCTTGTTATTATATCCCTAATACCCACAATACCTAATTATATTTCATCTAAAAACACAGCTTGCAACGATATTCTGACAGACGAAGAAAGCTACATCATCTCTCCAAATTATCCTGTTTACTATGACAACAATGTTAAGTGTACCTGGACAATAAAGGCCACCAAAGGTCACGTAATTCGTTTGAAATTCATGGCGTTTGAACTGGAGATGAGTTCGCAATGTTCAGCTGACTTCGTAGACGTGTATGACGGAGACGTAAAACCGTGGATTTTCCGTATTGGCCGGTACTGTGGATGGAGGTAAGGGGGATAAAATGTCCTCTTCCACCGGCGAAATGAATATTAATCTTCATTGTCTTCAATAAAACGTTTATGACAATACACAGAGTATCCAAGTGAAAAACGATCGAGAATTTCCGGATGTACTTCTGGTACCGTGAGCCAAAATGAGTTAGAAATGAAATTCCTTTATGTGTTGATATTGCATTGTGTAATCTTTACTTTTGCTATGTACCATGTGTCAAAGTGCAGACTTTTTCCTCTCTTCTTATTGATCAAGAGGGTGTACATAATGATCGTCGAATTTCACTGTTTCGCTGAAAATGTTCTAAAGCAACAACAATCTAATTTTATTTGGACTCGTATTGAAATAAACATTTCTTGCTGTCCTCATTTTCAGATATCCACCAATAATCCAGTCCCAGTCAAACGTACTTAAAATAATATTCAGTACCAACAACGACATTCAACGGACTGGATTCAAGGCATACTACAGGATAATAAGAGGTATGTAAAAACATGCCGGCAATTCGGTAATAAAGGTGGCATGGTCTGTGTTCATAGAATCATTTCCCGTGCAATAAATTCCTTAAAGTGCAACCAGTTTTCACAAAGGAACAATAATCGTGGCCAAGATAAAAACTTTCAAATGTCATGTAAAACTGCTTTAGTTTTAAGTTCGTACTTTAGAGGGGGTGGGGGGGTGCTTCGGGTCGTTTTATACGGGGATGCTCCGCCCGGATTCTCGACCCGTTACCTTTTTCTATACCAAATTTCAGCAAAAAGGTGCTTCTTTTCCATATCTTTTTGCCTGAAAAGGTACCCCTTCCATATACCTTTGAAGAAAATCTACCCCTTTTCATACCAAAACTCACAAATTTCCACCCCTTTTCTATACGTGCAGTCTGAAAAAGGTACCCCTTTCGGACGGAGCATCCCCGTATAGTCCATTATAGGAAGTACCCAGCCCCCCCCCCCCCCCCGGTTTAGAGGTCAAACGCACTTCACTTCATGCCAGTTGTGCCGTCTTTGATTGACAACGAAAAAAATAACATTATCTATCGCTGTTTCGTCCTAGGTGCAGAAGATGATGACTGCATTCAAGGTATGAATTGCACTGCACTGTCGTACAACAGGCACTGGAGTTAACAGTCAATCGTTTTGCAGTTTTCCTACTCCTCTTAGTTAGATCATGGAACAGGTAGTGGAATTAAATTATTTACTTCATTTTCCTTCCACAGACTGTCCCTCTTTATGTACTTGCTGGCAAAAAGATGGTGGAATTATCGTAAGATCTCGTCAGTTGCAGGACTTACCAGACAGACTGCCCAAGAAAACCAAAGTCATGTAAGTATTGCGTCTTGGCAGTGAACTCTTGCATTGGAAAGACAAATAACAATTTTTCACAGGTACGATATCATGGGCGATCTGATTGGTGTTGGCAATGTGCTTTTCAGGTTAGCCTGTGCCAACACGGTTTGAAGTAAATGCACGTTAAGTGTCCATTGAACCAGATTTTTTGTTGACTCCTGTTTCTTTCAAAAACTCCTTTCTCTTAGAAAATGTCTTTCTTTCCCAACTCTACTTGTGGAACAGTTGATTTTAGTTGTAGTGCAAGCAGAAACTATTCTAATGACTAAAGAGTTCAGTTCGTGATGCATTGCCTTCGTTTTATCTTTCGCCGCTTTCATGGATAACACTTCTTTGTATTGATAGTTTATTTTCAGGGGCACAGATTCACAAGGTGGAAAGCAATGGATTCCTAAAATTAAATGATCTGTCCTTGATGTAAGTACGACACATAACTACTGGAACACCAAAAATAAATCCAATCATAGCTTAGATGTTATAATAAGGTCAAAAGGAGTCTCAGGCCAAGATTGAGAGACATGATTCTTAATTCTACGTACTCTAGATATTCTAGATACTTGTAAGCACAAAACATGCTGAACGGTAAACATTATTAACTTCATGTCTGACTAGGCATAATTAAATGACATTAGAACAACGTTAACGGGCTGTAATGCATCGAAAAGTTTGATAAAGGGGTAAAAGATAAATAATAATCATTCATCAACTCATGTATACCTATTTTCTTGTGCTCTTTGTTTCCAGTGATTTGAGCTATAATCGAATATTCGTTGTTGAAGAAATGTCTTTTGTAGACTTACCATTACTCAAGATGTTGTAAGTAAATGTTCATAAGGATGATATCTTTTCCAAGGTAACAATCCCGGAGGTCTTGGGTAGAAGGTAGAAAATCTTTAGCAGCTTATATTTTTTGGGGAATGTATGATTTCTTAGAGAGAGTACAGCCGCCGGTGATGACCGACTTTAGTTGTTTACCTTTTAGATCTAGGCTTCCTATTTTGTGTTGTCATTTATTACCATCAAAACCAAGTTTAGCAAAATTTTTCTAACTAATGCTTTTTATTGTTCCAATTAAAGACGACTTAATAGGAATTTCATTAGAAAGGTTCAGAAAAACATGTTTAGTGGTCTGGAACGACTTGAAGCAATGTAAGTATAATGAATACGATAATAGATAATAGTATCAAAATAACAACGTTTTAGAATGAGAGTTATTAAAGAAAGTTCTTATTACAGAGATCTTGGACAAAACTTGATATCAAGCGTTGGTTCGGATACCTTTTTTGGTTTTCCAGCTCTTCGTGCTTTGTAAGTCTTCAGTTCAGAATCACATTGGTTAGTTATTAAGCAGCTGTTTTCAATGTGCAAGTATGTTTCACTATCATGTTGTTGTTTATGTTTAAGGAGTCTTCGTAGTAACCGAATCAAAGAACTGGACATACTCACTTTCCAAAATAACACAAACCTGACTCACCTGTGAGTATAATCTACTTTTTAACTCGTGGATCGTTAGTTGGGATGGGCTTGAATATGAAATGTGTCTGTCACTCGATCACTCACTTTTCATACATTCCTGTGTAAAAATTTGGATGAGTACTTTTTTCATTGACTTATTTTCTTAACTAACAAGAGACCAAGACTAACCACATGACTAGTTTACTGATGGTAGAATAGCAGGGAACGCCTTCTAAACATCAAGAGCTTATTACCTTATTGTAGAAACTTCCTTCATCACCAAACTTTAAAACCTTTTACCTTCTTTAGCTACCTTCAAGATAATTACCTGAAGACTATTCCCAGCGGTATTTTCCGCAACCAAAATCATCTTGAAGTGTTGTAAGTACCATGTCACTTTCATTACGGAACAATTTGATAATCACGAAAAGTCGGTATTTTATTATCGTCATATTTTTATTTTTTCACATAGGTTTCTTCATGACAACAAAATTAAGCGGCTTGACAAGTCATCTTTCGAAGGTCTACATCAGTTACTAAAACTGTAAGATAATATATGCATACTTAGTCGAAATTACAGCCAACAAAGTAAACGATTGGTTGTAAATCCATTTTCATTTCGTTTTCCAGAACGTTAAAGAACAACTCGATTAATGAACAAGCCGTGCCAAAAGATGTTTTCAAGGACTTGAACAATTTGAAATATCTGTAAGTTGTATTTACTTGGCTTTGTTAACAGCGGCATTTTCGTTAAAAAAATCTAATTATTTATATTCCCTTTCATGCAGGTCGCTAGACAGTTTCATCCTATGTTGCTATGCAACCAAATCAATTCCAAACCTTAAATGTGACTCCCGTGGCAACGAGTTTTCCAGCTGTAACGACATGCTCAAAAGCCTTTATGTGCAAATTTTCATCTGGATTGAAGGCGTGCTTGCTACGTTAGGCAATTTGTTAGTCATGACATGGTGGATATACCTTTCAAGAAATCGAGGAAAATCAAGAAGAAAGATAAACAGTGTCCAATCTTTGTTATTTTGCCATCTCGCGTTTGCCGATTTTCTTATGGGAATATATCTTCTATTCATTGCAACTTTCAATGAAATATGGAAGGGAGAATACTTTCTGAACGACGTGGAGTGGAGAGCTGGCGTCAAGTGTAAAATAGCAGGCACCATTGCCACTTTGTCCAGCGAAGTTTCTGTAATGATTTTGGTTGCCATAACAGCGGATAGGGTGAACACAATTATTTTCCATGTGCCAGGCAGACGTACCAACCTGAAAGTCGCTCATGTTTTCTGTCTGTTTATTTGGATCATTGGATTCATCATGTCTTTCACTCCCCTTCTTGTTCCAAGCTATTTTAATGACAAGGTATCGGGCTTCAGTTTTTACGGCCGTTCAACTGTGTGTCTACCGCTGCAGTTGTCCATCGAACGCCCTGCAGGTTGGGAGTATTCGGTTGCTGTATTCATTGGCTTCAATGGTGCAGCTTTTTTCTCTATTCTTGTTGGCTACATCTCAATATTCATAAAAATACGAAAATCTGCTCGAAAAGTGCGCTCATCATCAAGCTCGCAATCCTCAGTGGGGATGCGGGTTTTTTTTGTGATTCTGACCGATTTCTGCTGTTGGATGCCTATCTTGGTTCTTGGTGTGCTCTCTCTGATCGGTGACTTTGACGACCCCTCTGTGTATATCTGGGTAGCAGCATTCGTACTTCCAATCAATTCAGCAATCAACCCATTACTGTACACCTTCTCTTCATCACAAACAATCAAGATCATGAAGTCAATCAGAAGAAAAAGGCCGAACGGTAAAGTTAATGATGTCCATGGGGAAAGGGTCTAGGAAAATAAGACAATGTAATGTCATGTATAATGGGTGGACCATTAATTTCGGGGGAAGTGGTGTTGGTTCATACATGGTGATGTTTTGCACTATAATTATAATTGATACAGGCATAAATTGGAAAAAAAAATCCTTAAAAAATAAGATTAATAAACTAACTGAAGTAGTGCATTTGAATGCATTTTCTCTCATTTTCTCACTTTGGCAGACACGAATCTAAAGCAGCCAAAAATTCAGATGGTGAAAAAACAAACCAACCAGTGCAGATCAACGCCATCCACTTTTCTGCAGCTTCAAATAATCACTAAGGTACGTTCTTGCGTTTAAGGATCCAGAATTGCACAATATGTGATTATGTTAATCTTAGAAACAATTTTTAATAACATCCCATAAATATCGGTACAGTTTCAAAAAAAATCGTCTTGGTGGTTTTGTGTTTTTGAGTCATGCAAGGCCTTTGATTTACCATAGATATTAATTAATCATACTTTCAGTCAGTCGTGTGGTACATAAATTCATTATATACACCTATTTCAATAAAGGTTATCGCAGCCGAAAGCAACAAGCGACAAGCAGCAAGCCAAGACCACCTGCAAACAATGCGCTAATTAGCTAAAAATTCGGGACAGCTACGTGATCCAATCTCAACATGTCAATTACTGTTAAAGTGTCCACGACAGGTTATATTACAGTATTATTAATCGTCTTTCTTCAACTTTTGTACAGAATACAGCTGAGAGGGATGACAAAGGATAAGAACTACGACCTGAAAAGAAAAATACTTTTTCCAAAATCGAGTGCGATGACGAAGAAGGAGCAGTGGTCTAATGCTCGATGCGATCCTAGATTTTTAGATTTAGTCTGATTACCAATAACGAAATTTGATCATAGTGGCCATTAAACAAGGAATCATTTTTTAAGTGAGATTTCAGAGAATTAACTTCTAAAAACTCATTAGCAATTTCTAATGTATTGCTCAGGAATTACGCAATACTATTCCATGATTATTTTGCCAAAATGTATTTACTCTTATTATAGGATCGTCGGTTTTAATCGGGCTTCCTCTATAGATCGGATTCCTTGTTCAAGATATTTAGAGAATGATCAGGGTTTATTCTACTGGTTCCTTTTTAATGGTTTTCATGTGACATTAAAGACTGATTTCAACCCAATGCGTTTTCATGCATGGAGTTCAGTTGATGAGTAGCAAAGTCAAAATAATTTTGCAATCCAGGCTGACTGCCATCATTAAATTTCCTTAACTGAATATCACATATCAGGGCCGTAGCAAGCCTAAAAATATTGGAGGGCCCTAGGTCAAAAGTATTGGGTTGCTATATTTTTGAACGCCCCATGTATTAGTTACAGATCTGAATTATATTGGGTCCGGTCAACAGCCCCCCCCCCCCCCCCCCTGCTACGGATACAAAACATATACTGACATGTGCGGAGTGGAATTAATGTTGGCATGTCTACAATTGAAAAGGAAGAAAACTTAAACACATTGCAAAAAACGTTTGTAACTATGTACTAACAATTCGGACGGGAGTAAAAAAAACCTTGCTGTTCATACCTTAGCCTACTACTAATGTTCCATAAATGGTTATAAACCTACTTAATTAAATCACTGATCTATTCCAAGTAAGAGAACGTAATATTTGTAGTTATATAGACAGTTATTGTCTATTAGTGATTTATAATATATATCCGGCCGCTATTGCAGTCGAAAACGAAAGATATAATAATGGAATATACGGAAACTTGTTGTTAACAAGACATTTATTTCACACACATATACAGCTATTCCAAAAATAGGTTGGTAAAGGTTTTGTTGCTTGTTGCTTGTTGCATGCTTCTTACCAAGCTGGAAACGTATCACTGATATTCGTATGTAATTATTATTAGCAAAGACGTCGACGAAAATATACACTGGAGAAAAGCTTCAGACAAAGATCGTTAAAATCCCATATTGTTGTGAATTTCCACTCATTGAATTCACATCACCCACAGTGCATTTCGGACTTGGTAAACAACATGCAACAAGCAACAAAACCTTTACCAACTTTTTTCTAAAAAAGCTGTATATCAATATATATGTTGCTACTATTGCAATCGAAAAATGAAGAGCTTAAAATAACTATAGGGATGTTTGTAGTTAACAAGACATTTACTGTTAGTAAATTCATATATACATAAATAAACACACACATAAATATATATCTTGCTGTTATTGCAATTGAAAAACAAAGAGCTTAAAATTGATATGTAGGGAAACTTGTAGTTAACTAGACATTTATTGTCTAATAGCAATTTCTAGTATAGCGGAACCAATGTGATGTTAATATTCTAAACATGTCCACAAAAGGGTCGTCACAAGTTGCATTGTGTCAATCGATGTCTGGTTGGCACATATATAACAAAGTCTGACGACACATGAAGTATCGCTATATGGTAGCTATCTTAAATTTGAATGAATCCCTACTAATAGTGATATAAAAGTTATATATATATCAAGCATATATAATCTGCTGCATGTGAAATCTCAGGGGAGAGGATCGATCGATCGCGAGTCAACAACAGCTTTACCTTATGCCTAAATAAGTCTTTACTTAAGGCAATACAAATCGATCGTTCTGTTTCTCCTGAAAAAAAATCAAAAATTCATTAATTGTCTAATGAAAAACAAATTTAATGCAACCTATTTAGAGAATTAGCAATTTAAATGAAATGTAGAAATTAAAGTTGAGATGTACTGCCACCTTGAAATTACCTTAAGACTGTATCCCAGGTGGCAATAAACGTATGTATACAAGAAAGTATTGTAGATATTGATTGCATATTTAAAATAAAAGTATTTAAGTCTATGTGTTGGACTATTTGCTCGCCATGGTACCTTAAGATGACGAGTCACTCCCTATCTATCAGATTTTGTGTTTACCAGCATATCTTGGAAACGCTTCAGTTCCATTATATTAATCGCGCATACGGTAAATTTATCTCTGCGCATGCTCTTTCTTGTTTGCTGCTGTGTTTCAAGGCTAAGAGAAATTAGAAATATACCGCGTTTTGAATGACGTATATTTTCAATATATTCTTGTTTTATATACAGTAGGGTGAGGGTTTTCAGATCCCAGCGGAACATCCCTGTAAATGAACTACCCCTAGTAACCCTCCCCTGGCCAATAGGGCAGTATATTTTACCTATACTAGGAGAAGAGATAAAACGTGGAGAGGGAGAGCTCGAGGTTAAGGGAGAGGTTAAGGGAGAGGGAGAGGTTGAGGGAGAGGTTAAGGGAGAGAGAGAGGTTGAGGGAGAGGGAGAGGGAGAAAAACATGCATGAATTGAAAGCCGTTCAATTTCCGACCTCAAAAACTCTTTTAACATAACATTTCCTTCATGAAAGTCTTTATTCTATAAAGGAAATGTTTATTAATTATTTTTCATCAAATTGAAAGTTTTCTGATGCTTTTACAATGCGACGCGCCTAACCGTGGCCACCCAATTAATTTTTAAACTCGCTAAATTATTTCAACTTGGCATGTTTTTGGTATTTTTTGTTGCAAATATAAATAAAACCTTTGCTGACACGACTTTGACCTCACGTAAAAATGTACAAATTCTCGTAATACCTGTGAAAATACTTGTAAAAAATTTAATTGGGTGGCCACGGTAAGGCGCGTCGCACTATAAGGCTTCAAATTAATATTTCTCTTTCAGTTTTTCCCTGCTTGTGAATCAAGTAGAGCTGGTAACGCTGTTTCGTAACTTCCCGTCACACTCAAGCATTTAGCAGCCGATTTATACATTTATAGTCTTGCTCGAAAAGTTGACCTGGGAGCTTCGCTTTTAGGCCGTGCCTAAATTCATATATATTATCTTATACGATATTTTGTCATTGGCCCCAAAAGAGTGTGTTTACAAAATATATAGATTAAAAACGTACAGCTGTCCTTATAACGAGAGGACAAAAATGTTTTTTTTCCTGCTCTGCTCTTATTCAAATGAGGGGGATTCTTTTTCACTAGCAGGTGTGTGGTATTTTTTTTGGAATATGTTTCTCATTTGAAATGTCATTTCTCAGGCCCAGCTCAAACATCGAACTTCACACGAGTCGTACGGATAATAAGGCGGTCTTCTTTGATGTCATTAGGTTCGGGTCATGAGATGATCAACGTTTGAACAGGTGTCCCCTATTTAAGATGACTGTATACTTTAGCAAGGAATAATTACAAAATGTTCTTAGAAAGATATTATACTCAGTATTTAACGCTGATTCCAAAAATGAAAAGAAAAATGGGGTGTCCCGAGCTCGTTTTCGAGACAATGAATTTTGAATATGACCATGCATCTTTACAAGTTTTCGAAAGAAAAATGGCGGAAATCAAGCTTTGCACACAAAAAATCATAACTCAAACATGAAACAAGCTCTGAAAGCAATTTTCTCAGGAAATCTACTTTAAACATTATTTTCGAAGATGAACTAAAAATAATTGAAGAAAGTTTTAAAAATAAGCTAAATAGATGAATACTTATTGCCTTCTATTGTTTCATCAGTGTTTTCTAGTACAAATTAGTGCTAATCATGTAGTATTGTTTCACAGTTATAGTGTTCGCACTTTATTAATAACTTCCAAGAAAGTAAAGTACATGCTTGAAAATTGAGAAAACTTAAAGTCAACATTTAATTTAGCATAGCTGCAGCGGCCTGTATTTCAAGGTATTTGCAGTGCCTGCTTGTTATCAATTATTGAGTGTTGAAGGTAAATTAAAACTCAAAATTGTTCGTTAAATGCCATGTTCATTGCTCTAGCGGGATATGATTTTAGATCAAATGCTGTAGAGAGAAAACCCAATAACAATATTTAATTAAGCACAGCTGGAGCCGGTATACCAAGGTAATTCATTCCGTGCTAAACTTCACAACCAGCACTAGATAATTGTTATCAATTATTGAGTGTTTAAATTAAAACTCAAAATTGTTCGTTAAATGCCATGTTCATTGCTCTAGCAGGATATTATTTTTGATCAAATATTGCTACATTCCTTTTAGCTTTTGGTGGCTTTTCTGGAGCTAAAATGCTTCTTTAACTATTCTCCTATTTCACAATGGCTACTTTTTTACTATACATTTCTTCTCTTTTCTTCTCTTTTCTTCTCTTTTCTTCTCTAATATAGCATAAATTATCTTCTCTAATAAAGAATAAATAAAGTATTTTATTTAGGACATTCAGAGCATTTAGATCATATTCTAGAATATTGGAGTGAGCAATAACTAGTCAAGCTCTTTTCTATAGCCTTAATTAAACACAATACAACGGTTCCAGTATTTACGGGGGCCGCTTCAATGTTAAAGAATTCTCCTTTTAGTTTCACAAAAAAATACTCATGTAAAAGGACTTAGTTAGACTTAGTTAGACTTAATTACTCGTAAAATGGCCGAGGACGAACAAAGCATGATTGGAACTCTGATTAAGCTAAACTTACGTACCCCACATTCTGGCTTAACCCCTGCCGCTCCAATAAAATACTTGTTTTAACTGAGGCTTGCAAGAGAAGCCGACGTTCCTCCTGACTTCAAAGATCAAGATCAGCACAAGTGCAAAGTAAGAAAATGTAAAATCCAAAGATCTAAATTCTGTTTCTTTAAGCATATTTTTTTTAGGAAAAATTTCGCCTCAAGAAAATGTTTGCGATAGAAATAACACATAAAAAATTTACAACTTTAGATTTCACCTATCACGAAAAACACCCTACTAGATAGGAACTTTTAAAACTGTTTTGTGTTATGTACCATTATATATAGTACCAAAATATTTATTAACCATTGATGCGATATAAATGAATAATTACAAAAACATATTTTAAAAAATAGATTTTTACTGGTCTTAAAATCCCATGAAGCAAGTCAGTGAAAAAAGTTTTTATTTAGAAGGAATACACCGATCCCGAAATCATTGTTCTACCTCCCTAGTTACTTTTGCTACGTCGGACAAGCTAAAATAGGTTTTTGATACACAGCATGGAACAGAAACCGATTGCTGAAAATTGTAAATGTCTGTCTTAGAAAAAATGCATTATAAACGAAAATTAAGAAAAAATCGGTAATTACTAAAAATACTTTCCAAATTCGGGTTTGTTTATTGGACATTCTGTATTCCATTGGGAAAACTACCCATTTTTTGGTGGTCACTCAAGCAAAGCCGGCATCGCGGTCTATTACTAAAACAAAATATGTTTTTTGAGCTTCTGTACTTTCAAGGATATTGTTGCAGTTCTCTTGAGGCTGATTTTCATTAGGGACAGAGAGGAATAAGAATCAAAAGTAGCTTATGAAAAAGTGAAAATAAAAAACGGTGAAAAATCGTAAAAAAAGTCGTACGTACAAAAACGGACGGTAGAGTCACAATCAGTTTCAGAAACGTGTCTTCTAATTGAGGCGGGACGAAGTATCGAACATTTCTTTAAGCTAACAGTAATAGATTGGCATGATGTTATAATTGAGAGCGATGCTGGGAATAATCATGTGAACTATAGTATCTTTATACTCGGAGAGCAGAAAAATGACAAGGCTGCTACTTTCACATTTTTAACTGGCAGTGATACTGCAAAACTATAAGCGTTTCACTTCTGTTATTGTTTCTCCAAACTTGTGACAAAATCCTGTCGAAATTGAGTAAATTTACTTGGAGAAATTAACGGAAATGTCATTTTTTCTCCCTATCAAAATATCATAATAATAATATTTAGTATAAATACAAAAGTGATTATACAAAATCGCGCGCTCTGATTGGTTTTCTATCTCGGATTATCAGCCGATAATCACCTTTTCGGACAAAATGGCTGTCGCGCTTTTAAAAAATAAAACATTTTCACTTTCAATGTTGTTTCCTTCTTTCTTTTTTGAAATAATCACCTTTTTTATTTATACTAAAACAATTATTCACCTCAGGCTCAGTGATTATCGATGAATATTTACCTCGCAGCTAGAAGACTCGCCGCTCGGTAAATATTCATCGATAATCACTTCGCCTTCGGCGAATAATTGCTAAATAATCCATCCTACATTTGCAATAAATAAACTCGCGGTCTCGCTTGTTCACGATATGATACGGGAAACTCGCGAATAAAAACGGTATGAGGCTCTTAACATGTGATAATCTCTATATATCTCTAAACCACATTCAATAATTTTTGTTCGAATTTGACTTTTTATTATTTGGCCTCAAAATATAGTGTTTTTAGAATATTGAGCTCAAAGTACATATCAACTCTAATTGTTTAATAAAAGATCTTTAAAGTTTAAAAAATCAATTCTACATGAAGGGTATGGTAGGGTGTTTCTTTATTGTTGTATGTGGACTTCTCATTTCAGAGATAGAAAGATTTAAAATTGAAAAATGTAAATTAAATGACGTCAACCAAGGTATTTGTCCTTCTTTTCTGTGTGTTTAACTGCCAGTGTCGCTCACGGAAAAACTCATTAAAACTCAATATATATTTTGGTAATAAAAATCATTTATTCTTTGAAAATTTCCTAATTACCTTATAGGTAAGTGATTTCGTATTTCAAATGAGTCCTGGCTTGACGTCATCTGATTTGCATTTTCTTAATTTGAAATCTTTATATCTCTGAGCCAAACTGTGCCATCGTATTATACCCTACATGTAGCCGGAAGTAATTTTCAAACTGAACCATCAGAGGTGATAAAAACGTATACCTTTCCTTATAACGAGAGGCCAAAAAGAGTTTCATGTCGAAATCCGTAGTCTTATGTACCTTGAATCCTTTCAGCATGATTGCAAAAACGAATGCTTTGTTTAAATTATTTTTCAAGAAAATCCTTACGGAAACATATATACTTTTGTTTTAAAATTATGGGTTGCATTAGTAAAAAGATGGGAATAGGCACTGAATTTAGGCGTTTTAAAGAGAGAAAAATTTAAAAGGAACAACATGATACTAAATGTGTGACGAGCGTGACACAGGATAAGAAAACGGCGTGACAAAGAGAAAAACCCGACATTTTCACCTTTGTAATTCCAGGAGGATTATTGTGTTTAAAGTAAAGTTACTATTGACTGACATAGGAGAAATAAACAACAATAAGGAAATTCTGAAAGATTTGGTAATTTCAAAGGCAAAGCTCTAACCTTGAGCTTCACATAAGCCGAACGCATTGAAAACATTGGATAATAAGGCGATCGTCTTTGTTCTCATTAGGTTTGACTCGTGTTATTAAAGTTCGACATTTGACCTTAGTCTAAAATTATTTTTTTTAGCTTGAAAACTCTAAAGCGAGACTTACATGATGAAAGCGTTTAGCGATCAAAGAAAAAGTTTTAAAACTATAATTTCACACCTAGTTATTGAATTTTTAGTTTGATAGAGGGCTTTCAATAAACCCATGAAACAAATAGTACTAATTAGTAATAATTAGCACTAATTAAACAATTGAAAAAAATTCTAGAATAACATAATTTAGCAGTATTTAGTACAATTTTAGGTAACACGCTTTTAGCGTTCGTACTCTATGGGTTCCTTGTTTGTTTTTATTCAAGTTTTATTGATTATAAAATCTTAAAGTCGGACGACGATGAAAATTTAACCTTCTTCCAAACGAGATTTTTTTGATGATAAATTACAAAAATAGTTAAGAGAAAGAGAAACCCGAAAAAAGAGGGGGGGAAAAGAAAGAAAGAAAAATAGCTAAAATTCTGAGTTGAATTGTCTAAGAATATCGTCCGCCATTAATCCATTTCGTTCCTACCCGTGACGTCAGTTACTCAACGCTTTGCTTTTAGCTTCCAGGTTTAGGACTTATTGCTACATTCTTGCTCCACAACGTGTCTTCTTGGCTTTATTTTCAAGAAAGAAGCCTCAATCACAGAATATCTGCATATGACAACAAGCCATGAGGGTTATCAATAGTGACAAACTGACGTCACAAAGAGAACGTTTGAATAATGGCGGAAAGCGAAATCCGAGAAATAGAACTTGTTTTGAGAACGTTCCCTTTATCGCACCACAAAATGGCTTTAATATATTAGTGTGAATGCTATGAGGATGTCAAAAATGTAAAAAAAATCGTTGATTTCATCATCGTCCCTCTTTAAGAAAGCTGTAGACAAAACTAATGAATCACATGTTTCCTAAATTGGAAACAAAATTTATGATTCTTTGTTAATAATACTTGAACCTTAGGAAATTTACTTTTGAAAGCGCCTGAGTTACTTGAAATAATGTGCTTCTTAATACTTTATTGAAGATAATTAAACGCTATTTTTCGTGAACCTTCATGTAAGTAATTATAAAATCCCTAGATTTAGATGCGCAGTCCGTGTGCGCATTAACTGCAATAAAAGGCACCGTCCTTAAACAAGCAAAAGCAATAGAACAGGCATAATTTAGCGCTATTTAGTACTATTTAGGTTGTACACTTCTGTTTTTTGTTCTCTACTATCCAAAGTTCTTAATATTGCTGGAAGGGGTTAAAAAAAACTTGTTGTAAGAACAGTCTTATTCACACTTCCCGGCACCATCTTGAAAACGTACATGAAAGCGAGGCTGCTGGTGAGTTCAGATCTAAATAAACCACAAGAGAGAAGACTCACATCAAGCTAATAGACTGCTTTCACATGACGTCCAAGCAGCTCAATTTACAGAACAAAACAAAATAATTTCAATCTCCTGAGAATTGGAACCTATTGTTTTGTTCTCCAAATTGAGTTGCATTCCGACGTGCTGCAAGGGGTTTGTGCTAAATTGTGATTATTCTATTGTTTTCTTTTGTGAAGTTAGAGCTATTTAGTGCTAATTAGTACTATTTGTTTCACGGGTCACTTTATTTCGTGCACTCCATTTTGTCATATTGATGAATATCATTAACACCAACATGATCAACAACATTCTCATCTAATGCAAAGTCATATATTTTCTGTTCCTTAGCATTGGAAAGTTCCCATGCAGTTTCAGAATGATCTTGCAGACGTTTCTTGTTTTGGTTCTCCTGAGCCGTCTTTTCGTTGCTAACGTTGCACAAAGCGCAGGTGAGTATACCGTTGCTTTTAATTGGTTTAGGGTTGCTGGACTTACAATGTACCGCACGAAGGTTTTAATCGGTCTAAAAATCGAACGTTCAGGCGTTCTATTTACACGGAACTATGCTTATCCCGACAAAACTTCAAACACCTAGCCGTGCAAATTTAGGTCCGGTTCCGCGTAAGCAGAAGATACGATTCAGTGTATAATTGTATGCACTGTTCAAATAGCTAAAGCCAGCCTTAGCTAGTTATTTCATCTATGCCACTATGTAATACGTTTTACTCAAATATACAATTTCTTCTAAATATTTTCTGGACAGACTTTTGAAAATGTTACCAACCGTCCTATGTAAAAAATTTAATGTTGAATATTTTTAAAATTAAGCTGTGAATTTTTATACTGATAATTCATGTTTGTTATAACCGTTTTTGTTAAAGATCGACCCGCGACGTGTGATATCTCGTTTGCGAACTAGCATTCCAACGGCCATCAATCAGAGAACTAAGCTAGAAATATTTCTTTTCTGAGAGAAATTTTTTACTGAATTAAAGTCTTTATTTTAATCTAAGAGAAAAAGAGAGAGAGAGAGAGAGAGAGAGAGAGAGAGAGACAGACAGACAGACAGACAGACAGACAGACAGACAGAGACAGACAGACAGACAGACAGACAGAGACAGACAGAGAGACAGAGAGACAGAGAGACAGAGAGACAGAGAGACAGAGAGACACAGAGAGACAGAGACACAGAGACACAGAGACACAGAGAGACAGAGACACAGAGACACAGAGACACAGAGACACAGAGAGACAGAGAACTCGAGTTTTATAGAAATATCGCTGTCTCTGTCTCTTTCCACTAAGCTTTATTGAAATTTTAAAAGATCACTGAACTGAGTTTTCTAAGGTCATCTTAAATACGTAGTTTCCATGTTTTTGAATATTTTGATTGTTTTTCTTTTTAATTCAAATGTGCTGTTTTCGTGACGAGATTATAAGTATTTTTATTGTTTAATTAGTCTCTATTTGGAAATAATATTGTAAATCGCTAGAGGGCATTTTTGGATCCTTTTCATCGTTCATCATTAACTTTGGGCACAAAAAAAAACACCTGCAATCGGTCATTTTGAAATAATGTTTCCTTTTCATTCCTAAGTTTTAACACCTTGCCATGAAACCATGGTCCTTATTGTAGCGGTCTTTTTCCCGTCGAGCGCGTGATGATCACGCGCGCGCGTGGCAGTTATTTTACTCACCTTCAGGGCACAGACTAGACTCACAGTTTTCTGGACATTTTTAAAGTCGACAATATTTTGAGTTGATGAAGATTTACTAAATTTACCTTCAATTAACTTAATCAGTTCTAAATTCAATAATGTACTTCATGAAATTGTGTTTACTTTATGACCAAAATGAAAATATCTTCAAATGAAATAACACCTTAGTCTTGATATAAACCAAAACGAACAAAAAACACACGAACGAACCAACCAATGACCAGCCAACTAACCAATCAACCAAACAAATGAATGAATAAAAGAATGAATGAATGAATGAATGAATGAATGGGATGAAAGAATAAAAGAATGAATGAATAAAAGAATGAACGAACGAAAAAGAATGAATGCTACACGATGCCACAAATATCATATTATAAAACCCGCAAAAGAGCGTTTCGCTGAGAGGCTTGCACAACGACTAGCTCGACTGACGTTCTCGCCCTGATTCATCGCTGCGCCCATGACTCAAGCGCCGAGTTCCTTCAGCCCAGGTTTTAGCTGCTGCTCAAGATTCTAGGCATTGCGCGTACGGTTCCTAGTGAGAATATCTTACTGTTTTGCAAAAGGTCTATATATTTTTTGTTGTTAATTCATATTCATATTTGATCATGTGTAGGTGATTGTAACTTTGAGAGAAGTATGTGTCTTTGGACAAACGCAAAAGGGGAAGACGATTTCGACTGGACTCGTAAAAGTGGGCGAACAACAACCTTAGTTACTGGACCAAGCAGAGACCACACTACCGGTATTGAAAATGTATTGTAATGTATTATAAACTTAGGGTTCATATCCGTGTAATGAATATGGATAATAATATAGTTTCCTGAGCAACTTAGAATTAATTTGTTATTTTGCACGAGTCTGTTGTTGAAAGACTCCGCAATTGAACTTTTCCCCAAATTACAACATGTGTCGTTTCTAAGAGTATTATTTCTTTTTAACGTTCGTGCATGAGAAGATACATAAAGATGGATACGCCTTCAACAAAGAATCTTATTTTCTAATGTTGTCTGAAATATCTCACAGCAACATCCAGCTGACTTGAAAAAAAGCCAATCAGAATCGAGAAAATTTGGAAAACTGAAGTGTCATTCTTAGCAGCCCGGCGACTCGGGAAACAGGCATTTCTTTGTTTTATTTTTCCGATCAATAATGAATATCAAAGTAAATCTATAGAGAATATCAAAAAAATTATAAAAGTCAATTTTCGCAGGCTTCATTGTACCTCAGTTTTGCCGTGACGTCATTTCTACGTCACAATTTCAGATCAGCTGGATGAACATTCAAGGATTTTGATACTACTACTACTACTACTACTACTACTACTACTACTACTACTACTACTACTACTACTACTACTACTACTACTACTACTACTACTACTAATAATAATAATAATAATAAACAAATTTATTTCCTGAGAGTAACACTTGACAGTAAACTCGTGGCCCTCACAAACTAAGCTAAAAACTATACAAAAAGTATAATAAAATAATAAAAATAAAATAAATAAATAAACAAAAGGAAAACAAAAACGTAATATATATCAAAATAATTAAGATTATGAAAAAGTAATGAAATATAAGTAAATATATAAGCCTTCGCCTTATTAACCAGAATTTTTGAAATGAAATGCTTATATCATTTCTTGTACTTTGCTTTCTTCTTACTCTTCGCTTTTCTACATGTTTATTCAGGATATGGGTTCTATTTATACATCGAGACGTCATCTCCACGCTACAAAGGCCAGGTAGCTCGACTCATAAGTCCCCGGATGAAAGGTCCCCAGTGTATGACCCTTTGGTATCACATGCACGGTTATGCCATCGGCCACCTGGCCATTTATACGAACAATAATGGCTCGCTGAGACTCTTGTGGTTCAAAGGAGGATCCCAAGGACCTTATTGGCACAAGGCACTCATGAATATCCGGGAAACTGGAGAGTATAAGGTATGGCGTAATTTCCTATGTTGTGCGAGTAAGCAATGTGCATCAAAGCTCACAAAGCATTCTGGAAAACTTAATCCTGCAAAAATTAAACTGCAGGGAACGCAAAGGAGCTATCAGTAAAGAAAATACATTTTCAAGGAAAAACTGTCACGTGAAGTTTTAGAGGAGCCAAAAAAGCGCGTAAGGACATGGTTATTTTTCATGAGATGAATCGCAAGCTTTCAATATTCTTCAATCGGTTAACATCTCATTATGGTCAGTGGTTGACCACTATTTGCTATTTTCAGCAGATAATAAAATATTATTATCATTTTATAAGTATAAAAGTAAAATTGCAAAGTTTCTTTTTCTAACGAAATAGATTGCTGTAAGTGCCTTTTCGCCTATTGAATAATTATGATTCAATAGTAAATGACCACAGAACGATAGATTCAAAGCGAGGCTGGAGTAGACCATACCGTAAATTCATGGATAGAGAACCCTATCCTCTCAGTTGTATCTATTGATTTGTGAATAAGCAAATTAAAAAATTTGTAGATAATTCTGAAATAGATCTTCGTAAAACATGATTACATTGCAGTATGAGTTGAATTACGTAACTTTACATACACCTATTGACATACACCCAATTGCCCTATTTAGCTATAACGTCACATCAACACAATCTATTGTTTAGCGCTAAGAATCATGGTCGCAAAAGGGGACAAAATAGCAACAAAGTAAATCACAAAATGTGGTTTATATAGAGGAAAGTGAGAGCAGCATATTACACTAAATTTTCCGAACAAGAAGATTTAGAGGATTTCTTTTGTTCTTGTCCATTTAAACAAGATGTGACGTCATAGTGAAATAGAGCAATTACATACTCCTAATTGCACCCAACTCGAAAAAAGAGTATTCATGGACGTGTCTTCTCATGAGAAACCAAGTGCAACCGTTAACCAAAGAAATGAATGCGATTTTGAATGACCCATGGTCTGTAATGGGAAAACATTGTAACATTTTTTTCTTTCGTGTGTTAGATGGAAATCGACGGAGTTCGCGGAAATGACTTTAGAGGGGACGCTGCTATTGATGATATTACTTTTCATTCTGGAGTTTGTAAAGAGCAAGGTAAGGATAGATTGCTGTTTTTCTTAATTTTACTAACTTTTTAAAGTTAAATGCTATCTTGTTTGCCCCAAGAGCGGAAGGAGGGGGAGGGGAGTGTAATATTTAGTGGAGTTTTTTCTTTTAATACTTCAAATCAATCACAAGCATAACAAAATAAACAAAAACAAAAACACAAGACAGAACGCATAGTAAAAAAACAAGAGAAAAAAAAAAGAAAAAATAAATAAACAAAAAGCAAAAAAAACACAGTCCAATGTGTGGGTGGCGTTTTGTTTAAAAAATAAATAAAAAATAAATAGAAAATAAACTAAACAAAACATAACAAAACATAACAAAACAGAACTCATAGTAGAAAACAAGAGGAAAAAACAAAAAAGAAATAAACAAAAAGAAAAAGAAACACAGTGCAATGTGAGGGAGGCTTTTTGTTTAAAAAACAAATAAATAAATAAATAGAAAATAAAAATAGAGGTTGTCAAACATAACAAATATAACTTTTCAGACCACGGGTCATTCCCTAGAGTATCATTTCTTTGCTTAACGATTGATCGTGAGAAGACACCTGAATATGGATACAACTCAAACAAAGAATCTTATTGTCAAGAGAATGACACGTGGTCTAAAAAGGGAAAACATTACGCCTAAGCCGAAAATTTCTATTTTTTCTACATGCTTTCGTGAGTTTGTTAGTCACTGACAATTAAGTTCTACTTTCGTAAGATAACGACGTTTTGATTTTTATCCTCAATGCAGTGAGTACAAAATTATATGCTTATGATGATGCGGTCCACCATGGACTCGTGGACCAACAAGGCCTACCTTCACCGGGTCCTCGGTCATTCCAATTTGCCCTCCATCTGCAGCAAGAGCCGCTGGACCAACGTGACCAGTTCTATTTAATATGCCAAGTCACAGCAGGACTCAGAATCATCAAAACAGAATACACGCCTCGAAAGGCGTTTCCATGCGTTCCCAGGGATTTTTTCTACTCGTCCAATTCCACCAGACGTGGACTGTATCCCTTCTTCTTAATAGACACAGGAAGATATACTCCACACACGATATCACAGAAGAACGATTCTACCTATTGTAGTGGACCCAGTAGCGTCACCCAGCTGTTTGCTACAGCTATTGACTTTTCTGGTGAGTAATACAATTCTTATAGCTGGGCAACACGCTTTCGTTTATGGACATTTTAGTGCTATGAACTGAATAGCCCTTTTTAGCTTGGGCGATTTGTTTCCCCCATTTCAGACCACGTGTCATTCTCTTGGTAATAGGATTCTTTGTTGGAGTTGTATCCATATTCTTGTGCCTGCTCGTGCGCAACCCAATCTGCAGAGAAAAAAATATGTTTAAAAAAATAACCGGATACGTCTGGACAGGATCTCATTATTTCTTTCAGTGAATCTTGCACATAACAGCACCGTGTCGCTGTCCTCACGCGAACCAGGTTTTCCTGCAACGTTTGCCATTGATGGAGATCACAAAACATGTGCAAAAACGCTTAAGGTAACAAATAAATAAATGAATGATCGCATTAAGTGTTACAGTGCGGACACACGAGCCAGGACCACTTGATATGACCAATCATACAACACCTAAAAACATTGCCATTCCAACAAAAACTGTCTGGGACAATCAGCTTTACGAATTCGAAACTGGTTTTTATTGCAAAGTTTTGGCCTAGAATTTACTATATTGTCGTTTGAAATTCGGGGTTCTTCCAAGACAGGAGGACAGAAAATATTTCCTATATCAAATTGCTAACCTAATTAATGCGAAATGTCCATGAGAACATCATGATCTGATTGGCTAATACTGTTATCCGTTCAATCTCTGTCTAGTTGACCAGGTTAGTGTGGCTGCACTGTAATGGCACAAGGCGTAGCCGAGTGGTTTTAGGTCTAATAGAACATGATCTTTAAATTTATTGAGCTACTTACAGTGCAAAAACGCAAGAATAATTTATGTAATGTTTATATCATGACCTCTATGTTATATTACTTTAACAACATTAGCCGGAGGCCGGTGATTGAAAATTTAATACAACACGGACGCGAATACTTCAGACTATTTATTCAACGCTTGGGTACATCAGTCTGGGTTATATTCAAATCTGACTATACTTCTGACGTCACGAAAGGGGTAAATAATTTGGATATTTTTATAATCATTTTCAGGAAGACAATCCCTGGTTAGAGATCAAGCTCGATGGTTTACGCTTCGTCTATAAAGTTTACGTCACCACACGTCAAGACTGTTCCCAAGGTGACCATTTGCCTAACATGACAGTCACCGCGTTTTACGACCAAAGTTTGCAAGTCTCGTGCCAGACCACTGACCAACGTTCAAAGAAAATGCCACGTGTTTTCTTGTGTCAGCCTCCTTTACGAGCTCTTAAACTTCGCATAGAGTATCATGGGAAACAGACCCAACTATCATTATGTGAAGTCATTGTCAACCCCGTAGGTAAGAATTGCACGTAATATACACAGCAACATTAAGTAGAGATAAATATGCCTATTTTAATTGAGGATATAACAACAACAACAATAATAATAATAATAATAATAATAATAATAATAATAATAATAATAACTTTATTATCATCTCAAATTCTTATACCTGGGCACTAGTGCCATACTAATCGGGGAGACCTTAGAAACATTTCATAGCAAACAAGTAAAGCTTTTGAGGCAAACTGCAAACTGCATTTTGAAGATGCTCAAAGGAGGTAAAACTGTAACTGGTAAAATATCTTAAATCCATCAACAGTTTTCAAACATATTGTTTACGTTTGTTTCTTCCACTATTTTTTTAATATAATACCGAGCTTTCGCACTTCTAGTGCATCATCAGGGCGAAAAGTATGTTTTACAACGATTCAAATTATTTAAAGACTATAAGCGCGTGCGATTTGCGTTTTACGAATATAAGGACCAATCAGAGAAACAATACGATCTACGTGTATAAACAGATCTAAACGAACCTAACAAGAAAGAGACAGAGCGCGCACTGTAGAAAATAAAGCGCGAGCAAAAGAACTTAGGAACACTTATGTACAGTTGAAAACATATAAAATATATCTACCTAAAATCCTTGTCGGTCTCAGTTTTTGAGCTTTTCAGGTGACTAATAACTTTTTTGAAAAAAAAAGTATAAATACCGAAAATTGAGACAGTAAACCATATAAAGCCCTGCGAAATGTATTCGTCACAGAAAAGGCACGGAAAAACAATCCTATATCCTTATGATCTTTGGTATTCATTTTTACCCAGATTCGCTCGAGCATCTTCAAGGCGTTAGAGCTGAAACCTGGTATGGCATTGCTTTCGAGAAAGAACTTGTACACTTCCTGGAAAGCTCCAAGAGATATCTATCTCCAGATATCAGCAAAACACTCGATGAATTCTTTGATGATGACTACAACATGAATTATTATGGTCAGCGGCTGACTTCTTTTATTCAGGTAGGACGCCCAAGAAATCTGATTCAGCAAACGTTGTTGTTGATTGAGAGAAAAAATAATAATATGCAATTGGCGGGATTTCAACCCGCGTTTTTGGTGGTACTTGATTAGCCTTTCCGGAATTGTAGAAATGCGTTGCATCATGGGGCTGTTTAAGGGACGCTTTCATACTTATATGGCGTATTTTTCGCTTGGTGAGAGTGATCAAAGCAGCCCATAATGCAACGCATTTCTACATTTCCGGAAAGGTTAATTTTTTAAATGTCATTGATGTAGGCTGGGATCAGTGTGATTAATGAAGTATACTGATTAAGCCTATGATATATAGATATATTCGTGGTATGGGTTCGAGTCCCGCCAAAAACATTAAGTCATCTTTTGGCACCGCTAAATAAGCTAAGTACAAAATAATGACTTAAATAAGGTAAAGTCGTCAGATCACGTTTAAAAAATACCAAAAGCTCGAAAGGTACTTTATGGATTTTGGATGACAATTAAGGATATTAATTCATATATCTATTATCTTGATTGATTGATTGATTGATTGATTGATTGATTGATTGTTGCCTTTCGCTTAATATATATATATATATATATATATATATATATATATATAAATTATCAAAAAACTGGATAATAAACCTTTACAGCCAAATTTTCGACTTTATTAAAAAGTCTTCATCAGGGCTACTGATGAGGACAAACCAACCGTTACAATTCATGTATATTCGATCAGGCATACATTGGAGCTTACCTTTAACATTTTAATAAAAAACAAACAAATAAATAAATAGACAGACAAACAGATAAACGGATAAAAAAACAGATACAAATAAGCAAAAATTGATAATACACTCAATGAATCGATAGGATTTAGCCACCAAGTGGCTCTTCGTCCACATAAATTCCAATAGGAATTTATTAGTTAATTTTTGCGGAAGAAATAAAACTGGAGAGCCGGAAAAATCTCAAAGAAAGGAAAGAACTAACAAGCAACTCTGCCCTCATATAAAACTGACTCCAACAAGACTCGCAACGGGTCGCATTGGTGAAAGGCGAGCGCCGTATTTTCATTCATCTATATATTTTTCCTGCCTTTGATAAAAGCCTCTCTGCTAACTCATTTTAAAAACAAATTTTTTCATTAGCCTCCGAGCAACGGAAGATACACCTTTTATGCCACGTGTGATGATCAGTGTAAGGTGTGGATGAGAGATCTAAATAAGAAATCCTACAACCTCTCCTTTTTTGAAGACTTCGATTACAACGAGAGGAAACTGTTTCAACTTATATTTGTGCCTCTACGTACTGCCTATCAAAGCTGGTTCAGGTAAGATTGGCTGGTCACACCCGACCTCACTTCTTTAGCTAGCATAATTTCCATTTCAGACCAAATTGCATTTTCATTGATGCTGCAGCTTAGAATATTAACTATACAATAGATGTTAAAGCTGCGGGTAGACCAACTTAAACCCTAAACATATAGTCCCCTATCCTGAGCAGCAGAGAATCCCATCATACCTCCAACGAATTCTCGCGTATCAAGCTCATTAATTATGCAAAAAAAGCAGAAATACGACAAAATACGCAAGGAGGTTTTGCGTATTTCGTTTTTGCAAAAATAAAGCTTGATTGGAAATTATTACTATTTTTAAAACCCAATTGGAATTTGAGTGGACGAATAGCTACTCGGTAGAGTAGTCACTGCTTAATCCCATTTATTCATTTGGTATTTTATGTGTACTCTCTCAAAGGGAATCCTATCAAATGCATAATAAGCACCTCGACTCCTGTCGCATGTACATGCTAGAAGCGGCCGTTAAAGATGGACAAAAAGCAGGGTTTATTGGCGTTGGCTTGAAAGCGCCAAGTGGAGAATACAACCTACCCTTGAGTATTTCCAAAATGTTTTGGATCCTTCCAGGTATTTTTTTATGTCTTTCACGAGTGTGTTGATGTTATTCTCATGTTACATGTTACATGTTCATTTATACTAGTATCCTGTTGTTATATGCTCTTGTATGTTGTTTTATGTTATTTAATAAGTACAATGGAGTACATGCAGTGGAGTTTAGTAGAGAAGAGTGATTAGAGTGTAGTTGAATAGAGAGGAGTGGAGTTAAGTTGAGCAGAACTGAGAGCAGTGCAATGCAGTGCACTATAGTGCAATATGGGCAATGGTGTTAAGCGGGGTGGATTGGGTTGAGCTGGTCTGAGCTGGTCTGGTCTGTGCTGAATCGGGTTGGGTTTGAGCTGGGTGGGATTGCACTGGGTTGAGTTTGATTAGATTGGCTTGGACTGGATTGGAATGGACTGGACTGGAATGGACTGGACTGGAATTGACTGGACTGGATAATATTGGATTAGATAGGATTGGATTAGATAGAATTGAATTGAATTGCTTCGAACTGAATGGAATTGTATAGAGTTTAGTGGGCATTATTTACATTATTTAGAGAGTTTATTAGTTATGTAGGTCTCTCTATTTTGTTTTCCATTCATAGGTTTCGAGATACTACATACTACACTTCTTGAGCCACCCATGAAGCAACATTCGGTATTCGTTGGTGATACAATGAGAATCTTAAGTATGATATTAAAATAACTATAATATTAAAAAACTAGCAGGGCAGAATTAACAACATAACACTGTTGACATATAGTATAACTATAAACGTATACTTGTTATACTCAAACTGTGAAAAGGAAATAATTTTATTTCAGTAAAAAGATTCCCCTCCCTGCTAGCAGAGTCTCCCGTGCAGAAAAGTCCTGTTAGAGAAACGTCCCAAAATGTTTCCTTTGATACAGCGTACGAGGGCTCCGGTTTTCATTGTAAGCCACTGGCTATTTTGATAATAAAATAGCTAAAAGTGCTACCCTCGTAAAAACAAGGAATTTAGATGAGTTAGTTCTAAATTACTTTTTCTTGTATAGTGTTTGCAATCTATGATCCCCTTTTTGTTTCCTTCGTTCCAGTGTCATATCGCCTCTGCTGCCATGGCTTGTATTGTCCATCGTGTCCCAAATCAGTCAGACTTCAGTTGCTAGGCTACACCTTCATGGTTAACTCGTCAATGTCAGCCACATGCCAGTGGCATACTTATAACACAAGTTTTGTGATTTATAATCGTCCTGGGAAATATGACATTAAGGTAAACGAGGAAAACTGTGACCTTGGAAAATTCACGTTAGGGAGGTGACCGTCAACGTGACGGCGCCTTCTTCTTCTAGAATCTCGATAACATAAGCAGTAAGCCAACGTGTTGCGATTGGTTCAAAGTATAACATGTATTACTTATCGTGCTTGTCGGTTTCGCAGGCCCATAGTTTAAACCCACATATACGGATTCCACTTCTCAATATTATGCGAACTCGGACATTTGCACTGCTTGTTGTAAAATTATTTTTTCGTTGTAAAAATAGTTTTTCAAAACTAATCAGTCGGTACCCTTCATATATTTGACTGGAGGTAGTGAAAAACCAAATTCCAAGTCAAACACGCAACTATGAGTTCGTAAAATATTGCAAATCGCAGTAAACCTATAACAAAAACTTTGATAAGTCTGCATGAGAGTTAGAATAACACGTATCTAAATTGTTTTTTTTTTTTGTATCTTTGAACCTTGTTTAATTTAGGTTTTGGAATCTATATATAACACCAGTACCACAAGTCGTACCATTAGAGAAATCGAAATCAAAGGTAGTAATTGTTTTTTTTTAAAACAAACAATGGAAGCTAAAAAATGTCACGTGAAAACGAAATAGATAATTGCGTGACAAACAGCTGATCTAAATAGTGACGTAAAATGACGTAACTGCAAAACTGAGGTGTCATGAAGCCTGCAAAAATTAGTCCAGCGTTATTCAGACAGGTAGAATACATACCGGCATTATAGAAAATATCCGGAGGACAAGACCTCATCAATGCCTAAGTAACATAACCTTGAGTAGCTAGGTTACTCAATTCTGGTTGGCTAGCTTTTTTTTCTGATCAGCTGCAAATGATGAGAGACGAGATAACGATAAGCATGATTGTGATGACGTGAGGCAGATCCAAGCGTTTAGTCATGTGAGAGCCATATTTGTCACGTGATATGAAATGAATTTGATAACAGCACAAATGAAACATTCTGGTTACAATAAATTGATAGAATGTTCAAATAGGTTTATCATAACAATATATTTCGTCTATTTTCCCACAAGATCTTGTTCTGCAGACATGTTTCTACCAGGATCAGTCATGTCCGTGGACAAAGAAAGGCGATGGTGGACGCACTGGATGGGCTGTTGTACAAACCGCAAATAACAAACGTAATCAGTTGTACTAGTATGATCAACCTTTATTGAGCTGCAATCAGCTAGGGCCATTAATTCATATCGACAAATATGTCCGACTGCCCTGCTGCATAATAGGAACCTAAAAGCATAGACAAGCATCGAGGACGGGGTCGCCTTGATGACTACATTTTCAACCATTTTCATCCACCTGTCGTCGTCCTCAGCGTTGTCTTTCTCCCTAGAACGTCAGTTGATGCTTTTTTAACGTTTTGAAAACTTGCTCTGCTGGCCACTATGCTCGTCCCTTTACACAGGTTCCTAATGAAAAGAGATAGAAAACGGCCGCGCGTGCTGTGTGTACGTATAAAGCACACGGGCAATGAACGGGCAAAAAACTAAAGAAGCATGGCTTGCTGAGTGCCATCATCACTTCCCGAGTGTTCTACCAGTTCCCCAGTACTTTATATAAACTAAAAGCGAAGGGCAAGCACATGTTTTTTAGAAAATGAAAACTAGCGTCTAACTAGTGTAAGGAGGTTCGAGGGTTTGATTTTCATGATCAGAATGTTTTTTGAGTAACTCATGTCTGTCATCAATAGACCTAATCTGCTAACGCGTTACTATGTACGTTTCCACCCAATATAAAAAAACCTCTGGGAATAAGATTATTTGTCTTTTGTATTTTGATATGACGTGGAAAATGTTCCGAACAAAAATTCTTATTCCCAGAGGTTTTGAATTGGCTGGAAACGTACATAGCAACGCGTTAGCCGATTAGGTCTATTTCCCGTATATAATAAAATTAGGGGGGGGGGGGAATTAGTACAAATGAAGAAAAAGAAAGTGCAAACGAACCCTAGCCAATCATAGCGCGATTATAAACAATTATCATTAAGATAACCATAGAAAATGCAATTAATATTGTTATTCATCTCTTTTATAGGGCCTTACTTGGAAGCTGAAACCAACACGACCGCATGGTTACTAAGCCCCACTTTTCAGCCTCAGCTTTATTATCAATCAACAGGGCTTTGCCTCCTGTTTCGTTATCGAAATAATCACAAATCTTCTCAGTTGAAGGTCATTGTCAATACACTGTATAACAGGACAGATGTATGGCAAATGAAAGGAATGCAAGGTTCCAAGTGGAATGAAGCAAGAATTCCGTGGCCTGACGATTTAGTTAGCCAGGTATGTATATGATACAGGATCAACGAAATGACCTCTTTAGCTCTGGGAGAATGTTTTTCCATTTCAGACCACTTGTCATTGTCATTATCCTGTCATTATAATTTCATTATAATTTAAGTTTTTATGGTTGTACCTGAGAAGACACGTGAATCTTTGTCCTAAAGGAATGGCACTTGGTCTGAAATTTAAAAACATTACGCCCCAGCTACATATTTCTAATGCGAACCCTTATTTACAAAAGCAAAATCAAAAAAGTTCCTTCCTTGCATTTCTCTTTACAAAAACCGATTGTATGATGGATTGTTCTCTCTAATGGTTTTCTTTTATTACATTCTGTTGCTAAAGTGCATTATAACAATAATAATAGGACAATAGTCTATGGGCGGCCATCCCGTTTTATAATGCTATACATGTTGGACAAAAAAGGAAATACATGTACAATACACCGATCCCGAATTCATAATTCTACCTTCTTTATTACTGTTGCTACATCGGATAAGCTAACATAGGTTTTTTGATACAGTCAAATCAAAAAAACGTTGTCGTCAACAGTGCGGTTGAGCGCTTCAGTGATTTCTACCCTACTCCCTTTTGGTCCAGTCGCGTAGGCTTGAGCCGCTCGACCACAACATTTTTGAGTTGACTATATACGGTATTGAACAGATACCGATTACTGAGAATAATCCCCTTCACAGTTCCTTGCGCCTTTCAAGATGGCGCAGGGAACTGTGGAGGGGATAGCTGTCTCTCTCCATTCACAACTACTAATGCAGCCAACTCTCATTACAGCAAACCTGATCCTCGGTACAGTCACTTTGTCAGTACTTTTGCAGAGAAAAATGGTCCTGTTCATAATAGCGAGATGTCTGTAATATCGAGGTGTCCGCAAGGCGAGTTAACCGTATATTGATTACATTAAGTAACGCCATAAATTATTTTTTCAGGTTCAAATTCAAGGCAAGGCAGATACCAATGGCAGTGTTGCCGTGTCAGACATTCGTCTCTCGGCAACGAAATGTTCCATAACGCCAAAGCATGCTATACCAGGTGAGAACGTCCTTCTGGTAGGCTTTTTTGTTAAAACATAGAGGAAAGTGATAGTTAGGGGTTGCAGATATTGACTTTTAGGATAAATATTTTACATTAACAGGGCACGCTTGCCAAGCTAATGAGTTCCATTGCCACAGCGGTGAATGTGTCAAATCCGCTTTACGATGCGATGGCGACTACGCATGCGTAGATAAATCAGATGAAAGCAACTGTACATGTCGTTCATCAGAATACGAATGCCCAGATGGAAAATGCCTTTCAATAACTCATTTATGTAATGGTATAAAGGAATGTGCAGATGGCTCAGATGAAGCAAGTTGTGGTTAGTATACAATCTCTGACTACGGAAAGCACAGTCAGCGTAGTGGCCAGAGCGCTCGCTTCTCATCAATGCGACCAGAGTTTGAGTCCCGTCGTGCTCCTTGTCGCATGAAAGTGCTTTGAAGGGTTATTCCCGGTTCTCCTGATTCATTCCCTCCTAAAAAAAACACCTACATTTCAAACCGATCATGAAACAAGCGCAATAGCTTTCTCAGCAAATGGCACTCTCGTAAAAATAAGTTTTTTTTCCATCATGCAATCATATTTTATAGGCCTGTTTTGATGTAATACAGAGAATGCTTTCTGGTATAATATTGGTTCAGACATGCAAGGCCTTGTGAGAAAAAAATGTTTATAACCAAGCTGTCAAGGTTAGCTTTAATCTACACCACATTAGTCATGACAAAAAATGTTTGTACCCAAACTAGACAACAACGCACCATGTTCGCTATCTTAGAAAAAGTATTTGCAATAAAACAAATAATCAATAAAGAATAAATCAACTTTATTCATCAAAAATAAACTTCACAGTAATTTTAATATATATCAAATTCGTGGCCCTCTTTTAACGTCTGTAGTTGATTAGGGACGGACCGCCATTAACGTGATCATCCGATCCACATGAAATTCTAACCATTTGCAGATGCAATTACAAAGGCAGCAAACCCGAGTCCGGCCGGAACTCAACTCGCGACCTCTCGTGCCTCATCATCATCTATGTTCCCTATCCACTTTTGGCAGCAGGTTGGGTGCCGAGGATCATTTATAAAATGAACCAAGCGGGACTAGGAATGCTTATGAGATGAGCTTTATTGCCAATGGATATAAATTAAAACTGTTACAAGTAGTGTTTTTTTGACACAGAAAACCCATGCAAAGAAAACCAGTTTTCATGTTTGGATGGATCGTGTGTGCCTTTCTCTGTCACGTGTGATGGGGTGTTGAACTGCAAAGATGGATCAGATGAGCCAGATATCTGCTGTAAGTATCCATGTAGCTTTGTGTTGTCATGTCTGGATGGACCTTGAGTGACATGGTCTTCCACGTGTGTGGATCTGTCATGATACATCAGATGAGCCAGACATCTGCTCTAAGTATTCTTGTAGAGTTTATAGCTTTGTGCTTTCTTGCTCGGATTAATGGTGTTGCACCTGTAAGTATTTGTATGGTAGTGAGGTTTTCTTATTTAGATAGATCTGGCCTAGGAAAATACAAATTGGATGTAATTGTATATGTTCGATAATTTGTTGAATCAAACGATTTGCACGTACAAACAATTATTAATTTAAATACACAGGAAAGGCTGTTTTACAAGTCGTACATTTATTGATTTTCAGCGTCGCTGAGATGTCCTTTAAACAACGTCAGTTGTGCTAACACGACCGCCCTGTTTATGCAATCAAAGGAGTGCCGAACATTTCGAGGTAAAAACAATTGCAAATGATATGAAACTCTATTACATTTTCATCATTGAATCAACAAAAGGCTCGCACTTGCCACTCCAACTCTTTGAGTCTCACAAAATCTAACACGTGAACATTGTACGATTTTCTTATTCATTTTGGGATGTTTTTCATAGGACCCTGTAATTTTGAATATGGATTCTGTGGACTTACAGCAAACAGCGCAAATCCATCAATTAAAGCAAAATGGCAAATAAAGAAAGGTCCAACCCCAACCTCAGAAACTGGCCCTTCAGTTGATCATACAACACTGACAGCAAATGGTAAGCCGATTTTTAATACAAAAATCACCTAAAGTGAACATCATCCAGCGTGGCTGCCACTTTTATTGCCTTAGAGATTATTATAAAAAAGCTATATTGAACATCATTGAACATTGCCCCTACTTTTATTAAATCTCCTAGGAATTATTCTAATCTACCTATATGATGGCCGCCACCCTTATTAAATGCCTTAGATGACATGGCCTAGATTGCACACCACGTCATTCAATTCTTCTATGAAATTATTATATCAATACCTAAATAAAACATAACCATTTTTGTTTTAATCTTTATTACAGGTAATTATCTTTACCTCGAAGTTTCAGGACTGAACCAAGATGACGCAGCACAGCTTCACAGTGATTGGCTACAGTACGATAATACCACGTGTCTGCAATTTTGGTATCACATGTGGGGGCGTCAAATGGGTGATCTGAATGTATACGTCATAACCAACCAAACAAGATACAAAGTTTGGAGTAGGACTGGGGATGCTGGTCCAAAATGGAGGTTCGGACAAACATCGATATACAACAATGGAAGCAGGTTTAAGGTGGGAAAGAACTCTATTGTTTAAGGTTTGGAATTCTCAGTGAATGCGGGTTAGCGCGATGATTTTGTCGATGTTGTAGTCTAAATGAGAGCTAGCGCTGATTTTATATACACTGCTTTCTTACGACCCATAAGCGTTTCAACTAGGCTCATTTGCATCAAATTTGAGGGACGCTTTGCATCAACGCTATAGTTTTCATGTGCAGTGAAGGATATCAAGTTATTGCAGTTACGCAAAGTGCACCTGAAAGTCGGGAATAAGAAACCAGTGAAAAGAATATTCATATGTTCCAGTCCATGGAATCTCAAAAAATAATTATTTGGGTCATCTAGGTGTCTTTGCATGGCTGCCACATTTGTCTTTGTACTAAACATAAATTCTTAAATAATACGTTCTATATTTTTGTATTTATCAGTTCGTATTTGAGGCTACAACTGGTAATGGTAGCGAGGGTGATATTGCTATTGATGATGTTGATCTGATTACAGAAAAATGTGATTTATCTATTTTTGGTTCGAGTAAGTAAAGTCTGATGGAATTTAAAATCATTGCCTAAATGCCATGACAAATGGTCAAAACATGCAATATTCAATATTTCGCCAACATTTGTTGGGATCAATGTTAGGATCGTTTTAATGGTGGTGTTAAAATAATGGGTCAAAGTTTTGGCTAAATGTTTTGGTCAAATCTGGGTCCATTTGTCAGGGCCTCAACACGTTTAAGCTATTTGTACGTCATTTCAAGTTTAGTTATCCAACGTTTCGAAACAACTTACATCGTCGATAACAAAAACCACAACAACATCAAGGAATGTTGATGCAGACGCGATGAGAATAAAGATAGAGATAAGATGATGGTACTAATAATTACGAATACGTACAGTGATAGTAATAATAATGGTGATGGTTATGAAGATGATGATGAGTGAATGCTGAGGATGTCAACGATGGTGGCAGTGATTAGCGATTACGATAATAATGATGCAAAAGGCCATTGTGTTCACACCAAATGCAGATTTGGCAAGTTATATGCCATGGCTATCGTACGCGAAAGCCTTAAAAGTCTTACCGAGCAATGGTATATTACTATTCATGTCCATTATCTTTTTTTTTATAGTTAATTGCAACTTTGAACGTGACTTTTGCAATTGGAAAAGCAAAAGTGGATGGGTTTTGAAAAGTGATCACTCACAAAGTGCTGATGTCCCCTTTAGAAATCCGCAAAGTAAGGAAATGTCATCTGGCGATGTTAAGTGATTTCAAGACAGTAGATGGTAGATTGGAAAAAAAATCGATGATCCATAACACTTTATTTGATTCGACTAATGTGATAAGTGAAAAACCAGCATTGGCAATTTAATGACGAATTAAAAATTGAACATAATTCAACCGTAATTGCAACTATGCATTTGCAATGTTAATGAGGTGAGCTTTCAACCTCCCAAAATTGTAATTGGTCTGAGATTGACAGTTTCCGATCTCTCGTTATCATAGTTTATTGGAATAGGTATACACCAAATAGCCCTCTTTCGGGATATGCTTCGCTTGTTACGCACAAAGGTTTCATTACGGAAGTTGGCAATTCGAAAATCCCTGTCGGATTCGAAAAGGTTAAATTGTAGAAGCGAAGATTTTAGGATGTTTTGGGTAAACAATTAATGACGCTCATATTATGCATATTACAGATTTGCAGTTATGAAACACAGATTCAAACCGAAAAAAGTATTTGGTCACTCTTTGTGCTGGTGTATGAGTATGCAAACACTGTCCAAATGCCCAGCATTTCCACTACCCCAGGAGCATATTACCCAAAGCATCCAATTCACGTACCTATCTTAGGAGCTATCGTTTTCCCAGACCGTCTATGTTTTCAATGGGTTTCCCGCCAGGTAATGTCGCTTTGGCCAGTTAACAAAGCTTGAGTACGGGTATAACTTTGTGTGCGTAATTCAATAGAAACCTATCGTATTCTTTGTTAGCTTCGTTCTATTGTATAACTTGAAGTCTTCTATTGTACGTGGCACTTAATTTTACTCAGGAAATATGACTGACTACCCTGAATACCCCTCAGTGTTTGCTTCGATGATTTAACCTTTTTAATCCGACAACGATATTTGAATTTGGTATACCCGTTATTTCAAATAACTTTGATAATGGGAAATGGTCGATCTGAGACCGACCGGAATTGTGGAATTTTGTTAAATTACAAATGCATTTTCATAGTCACATCTGAATGGTATTGAATCACAGATACAAGTATGCCAGAAGTAAATATTAATATCCAAGCATGATTACAACAATGGATTTGTAGTTTAATAGCCTCTCACAATTCCTATCGGTCCCGGATTGAACCTTTCCCATTATCAACGTTATTTGAAATAGGTGATAGGTGTATAAGCATATTTTGGAGGTTTTCTTTACTTTTTCTTTCTTATTCAACACTCCTAGGTTTAGGAATGGCTCGCACGAATCCAGGATACGTTACAGATAATCCAATTTTGGAGAGTCCTGTAATAGATCCCAAACAAGGGTTTAAATGCCTGCGTTTCTGGTTCTTTATCTGGTTCACCAATAGAGGTCATCTAGTGATTTACTCCATCAAAATGTCTGATCGTACAGAGAAAGTATTGCGGTTAGATTACGACAATGCAAAAGCTTGGAAGTTTATGCAAATACCCCTCCAGACTCAACACAAATATCAAGTGAGTTATCTGTAATTAATTACTTATTTAGCCGGGGTTTCTTAATTAGACTTTTCGGAATCCTTTACTTATGTATTGAATGCAGAGCGTGAAAGGTAAAAAGAAATAACAGACAACGAATCAAACCCTTTTTTCTACCTGAAAACTCTTGACAATTTAATTCAAGAAGTTTTAATTCTCAGAAAAGTCAAAAAATCTTAATCAGAGTGATATTACATCTGTGATTAATCTAAAAGCCTCTCGAGAAATGATTTTCAAACAAAGAGTGAAGTGCCGCAGGTTTCAATCAACTATGTTTCACGCAATTAGATGTTCGCTGATCTCGATAATTTGCAATAATATGTACGTGGTAGAACCTCTGTTAAACGATCACCCTTGGGGTATATTCAGGTGGCCAATAAATATAAATCTGCTGCTTGATAGAGTTAAAATCACTGACAAAAACCCCTTTAGCCTCTAAATAGAGTCTGGTCGCTTAATCAAGGTATAAACTACTGCAAAAAATTGCTTGGAATTTGTAGGTCTGCCCAATGAAGGTATAAATTGCATGTACCTTGGTACTTTGACATGCAACTGGCAGGTAATAAAAGGTAGGCTGCCTAATAAGTGTTTGCCTAATAGAGGTTATTGTGTATTTTCCTCCCTTGAAAACTAGATGTCTGTAATCGTGTGACGAATGGATTCTTAAATCTCGCATTTGGTTTTTATTTTTTCAGCTATCGTTTCGGTCCCGCCGACAACTCCCGGGTACTAAGGTTGCAGTAGCTGTTGATGACATCACATTTTCGAGAGACGGCTGCCAGAATGCAACTTCTATGAACAGTAAATACAGAATACTACTGGAGTATTTTCTATCTCTTTCTCTACTAAATAAACAACTACAAAAAATTAGACGAGATTACTTACAGTGCGGACACTCGAACCATGAACACTTCAAAGTTTTTTTGACATTTTTCATAAGTATCCAATCAGCATTCTCCATAAAAAAAGAAATAAAACATTTTTAGGCGTCATCCAATCACATCAAACGGCATAGTTTATGTGATTTAGCAGTCCATAAGTTTACATGAGAAATTTACATTGATGGCGCCTAAAAATGTTTGATTCCTTTGTGTCTACGGAGAGCGTTGATTGGATAATTATGAAAAGATGTCAAAAAACCTCCAAGTGTTCATGGTTCGAGTGTCCACACTGTACCTTATAATCTTCGTGGCAGAGCAGCTACTTAGGGATAATTACTATTCAATGTCCCAGCTTATTGTTTTCTCTCTGCACTATATCAACGATTGCTGAGAACAAAATCACACAACACGCTATATTATTATCAATAGTGCAGTCAGCTACTTCGCAAACAGCATTATTTGTACTGTTTATAAAATACAAGGCGTTGTGTCTCTAAACCTCATTCATTAAATTTTGGTCGCACTTTATACTTAATTCCTTGGTCACAAAAGAGCGTAATTTATATTATATTATAATATATCCTCCGAGTAATTTCACGCAATCACATGACGACAGTAATATTAGATAACAGAAGCATTATAATCATGTAGCATGAGAAAGAGTTTAATTTACCAAATACTCCCGTTTCGAGTTCTCTTTTACGCTGTGTTAGCCTCAAAACCGTGTAATATATTCTTTTATTCAGTAACAGCCCGTGGAAATTCAAGAGATCTGTGTGTAAAGAAGACAATAAAAATACTTTGAAATTTCACGAGTTTTACCTAAATTTCTGCATAATTTACGCACAATTGAGGCTAACACAGCGTAAAAGAGAACTCGAAACGGGAGTATTAAGAAATTCTTTAGTTTTGCCATCTAAGGTGGCCGCCGGCAATGCAAGTAATAGACCTTTACCGAAGTCGAGGTTGTCCTTGATAAATAAAAGAATCAAGTTCAGTGTCGACTTGAAACCATTGTTTCGTGAACATTCATACGAATTCGGTAAAGGTCTATTGTGCAAAAACTCTATAACATCATGTCTTTCTTTCAATTATTTACGTTTTCTTTAGCAAACCCTTTCCTTAAGCCTATTTTTTTACTTTTAACAAACAAGGGTCAAAATGTATCGTCTTGTATTTTAATAAGGCCGTTTCCTCTTTGCACAGAAAACTGCAAGGAGTACACAAGAGAAGGCGAATGTTGTGTATTCCCATTCGTTTATAAAGAAAAATGCTACTCGTGTTGTATCAGAGAAGTTGGAATGGTTCCATGGTGCAGTTTGACCGATAACTACGATCGTGATGGAAAGAAAGGAATTTGTGTCTATGGTAAGAGCATTTCTATCATTTTTATATACTTTATTCAATAAAGCTAGACACGTAAAACCTTAAAATGAGCCGGACTGAAAAGAGTACTTGTAGTGATGTATAGACTAATGTCTAGGCATCCTATTATCCTCTCATCCATCCATCAATATCATTCATCCCATCCATCCATTCATCCACCCACTAGTCCATCCAACCATCTATCCATCCATCAATTTATCCATCCAACAAACCATCCATCTATTCATTAATCCATTCTCCTTCCATCCATCCATTAATCCATCCATCCGTTCATTAATAGATCCATTTACCTTCCCATCCATCCATCCATCCCATCTTTCACTTCCCATCCTCAATTTCATCCATCAACCATTCATGTTTCATGCATTGTTGTGATTTCTTTGGTTACTTTGTTTTTCTTCAGAGCAAAACCGTATGCTATTTAATACATTTAATCCATGTATCTATTCATTTATTACCATGATTATATCATTCTCTTTTTCGTTTTTATATTTTGGCATTTCTTTATTCTAAAATGCAAATCACAAGGCTTAGATATTACATCAATGAATTATTTCCTGTTATAAATCTATTTCAATTAACGTTGATAACAGGAAATCTGAAATGGTCGATTTGAGACCTATAGGGATTGGGGGAGGCTGAATGTTCATCTCATAAATATTGCAAATACATAGTTGCAATCACACTTGAATGGTATTGAATTGCTAATTTGTGTCACTTATCGCATTAAGTCACAAAAATTCATGTTCAGATCGACCATTACAGATTTTTCGTTATCAGCGTTAATTGAAATAGGTGTATATAGGATATGTTCATAGCTTACAGTTTTTGTCGTTATCTCCATAGGTAACACGGCCCTTTGTGGTAAGTGAGTAATCAAAAACGTTAACTTAATGGAATAGTGAGAGAGCATCGCATCAACCTGGGATTGAAGGGCTCGTGATCGGATCAAAAAGTCTTATTCTTCTTGTTCCACTGTTTACCCCTTTCAGACAACGTGTCATTCCCAAGAATATCGTTTCTTTGTTTAGTTGTTGCACATGAGAAAACATATCAATATGAATACAACTCAAACCAAAATTTCCTTCTGTAAAGTAAAATAGTTTAGATTGAATTTTAAGGTAATTCCGTAGAAATAGATCCGAACATAGAATTTTAATAAAACTTGGCACAGGTATTTAGTTAATACTGCTTATTCCAAAAATAGAATAAAAAGTGGGTCATCGTGCTCGTTTTGGTGCTAGATGAAGGTAATTTATGGCATTTATAGCAGTTTTCGAATCATGAAAATCGAACAAAAGGCCCAACCACTTTCAGGAAGTCATTGCTTACATTAAAATATTTACGTTATTCTTTCTTTTACGAAGCAAAGAAACAGTTGGATGCCGAAAATGTTCTAGGAAATGCAGTTGTTGTAAAAAATAGGGAATTTTCATATCCGATGTGCACCCTATTATCGATCTGGAAACAGTTTTCTGCAGTATGCTTTTGAGAATATCTCGAAAACTGAACATAGAATTTTGTTTAGATTAAGATATATGATTTGCTGATATATGATTCTGATTGGCTGCTAACATTTTGCTGCCCAGTAAATAAGAAAATAATTTCGGACTTAATATTCGAAACAGATGGCTCCAGCACCCCAATGTAGACCAGTCACAATGGATGGGGGTGGGGGTGGATAAACAACTTCATGATCAAATCAGGAAATTTTAGCTGCTTTAAACACGGGCGCCAGAGTCGCCTCCTCGTTTGGATTAAAACTAACGCTTTATTTTGTTTCCAACGGTCGAATAAATCTGCTTTGGTACAGCTGACCTTTAGCAGTGAATAAACATCTAGCTCCGATTTCAATCTCGTGATGTTTGTCTGTTTAATATTAAGAACCGATCGTGGGTCACTCGGAATTAATCGGTAACGTACTTCATGAGGTCCCGAAGGAGAGAAGAGGAACAGGGTATGAAGGTAGCCTTAATCCTATTGTTTTCAGTCTGCCGAAATCCGTACTAGGTTTACGTCACTGCTATGGACAGTGATGACAGATTTCCCAGTTCGGCGAGATCTCGTAGGTCAACAACCGTCTCTCAATGGCTGAGTTCTTTTGGCTTCTTGTCCTTCTTCGAGTCAGCTTATTTACTGAAAGTAAGATTTGTTGGTTACTGAATGATTTCATACTGATTTTGAAGTTCTGCAATTTGTGACGGTTGATTTTCTTGCCGACTTTAGTAAATTCATGTCAACGATCTTACAGATTAGTGGTTTCAGGTGACGACTCCTGCTGTTTTTTTGGCTGTTCGGCGGTGTCGGATAACTACGAGATCTCGCCGAACTGGGAAATCTGTCATCACTGTCCATAGCAGTGACGTAAACCTAGTACGGATTTCGGCAGACTGAAAACAATAGGATTAAGGCTACCTTCGTACCCTGTTCCTCTTCTCTCCTTCGGGACCTCATGAAGTACGTTACCGATTAATTCCGAGTGACCCACGATCGGTTCTTAATATTAAACAGACAAACATCACGAGATTGAAATCGGAGCTAGATGTTTATTCACTGCTAAAGGTCAGCCGTACCAAAGCAGATTTATTCGACCGTTGGAAACAAAATAAAGCGTTAGTTTTAATCCAAACGAGGAGGCGACTCTGGCGCCCGTGCTTTAAATGTTATAATTTTACTGTTTTCCAGTAGTTGTTAGTTATTAATTATTGACATTTCCCATTTCCCAGAACCCTCTCTTGACTGCAGAGTTAGTTATGGCAAACAGAAACCAACTCTACAGTGGACCAACATTCGTGGTTCGTCATCAAACGTCAAATGGTCTCCAAGGTTACCGTCTAGTGATGTCTACATCAAACAACATAACGCAACTGCCTCTAACATATGTAAGCTGATAATATATTTTTTTAAAGTTTGCTACGTATTACAAGCTAGCGATGGAAGGAATGAAACGAAAAAATAAGGAAGGAAGGAAGGAAAAAAAAAGAAATGAAAGAAGGAAAGAAAGGAATAAAGGGAAAAAAGAAATAGATAGATAAGTAAATAAATATAGAATGAATGTAAGAAAGAATGAAAGAAACAAAAATCAAACATGCTATGCATTACAAGTGATGGAAGGAAAGAAAGGAAGGAAGGAAGGAAGAAAGGAAAGAAAGAATAAAAGAATTAATGACAGAAAAAAGGAAGGGTGGATCGGAAGGAAGGAAGGAAAGATGGAGGGAAAGACGTAAAAACGAAAATATGAAAAGGAAAAAAGGGAAGAAAGGGAAAGCTGAAAGTTCCTTTGCTCTTTACTGAAAAAAACAACCACCAGGAATCTAGTATAAACCGTCCAAAAAAAATTTGAAAATTTAAATTCTGTGTTTCATAGATATTCAATCGGGGCTTTTTGAAATATCGTTCAATGGGACGACTAAAGGATTGGGCATCGTTAACATACCAGACCTTGAGTCATTCACGGCCTGTGTGTGGATGAAGACGAAAGATACAGTAAATCAAGGAACTCCCTTCAGATATCATGGCAGTAATGACGTTACTGAATTTGGGTTGATCAATTACAAGAATATAGTCATAAGGCTGATGGGCGAAGAAAAGTAAGTTAAAACCTGTTCCATATGCTGCCCTAATAATGTGCCGAACCTAATTCAATACTCCCCTTCACAGTTCCATGCTCCATCTTGAAAGGTAGCCAGGCGTTTGCATTGAGTGACTAAGTGACCTTGCAATGATAGACATGTGAATAATTGTCCAAGGTGTTGAAAAAGGTCTCTATCATTGCAAGCTCACTGTTCGTCTCGCTTCGATGCAAAGGCATGATGGGAACTGTGAAGGGGACTCTTAAGTTCGATTCCTCATCGTCTTGGAACAACTGCTGATTCAGACGGCGACCCTGATATAACGAATTAAAATATATTTTTCATGTGAGAATGATGGAAAGAATTATATTTTGCAGAGCGCCGTATCAATCAGCTGCAGCTCTAGTGCTGCATTACAGTGATTTATATTTAGCATCGCAAACCGTCCTCAACGAGGTTGATGTCCTCGACAGAACGCCATTTGCAGCATTTGCAGCGTTTTCACGCGTCTTATAGTTTATCAGGTCTCATTTTATTATGGCACATGAAAGAATTGTTTTGCTATGATGTTTTGACCATGACAAAGCTAAACCAATTGATTGATCTTTCATTAATAACCATGAGTTTTGAACTTATTATTTACCTTTCAAGAAATACTACTCAAACAGCAAACGATGGCAGATGGCACCATCTTTGTCTCGTGTGGACCTCAAAGGGGGGAGTCTTTCAAATGTACAAAGATGGAATGTTTGTGACGCAAGGAAGAGAATGGTCTACAGGCAAGAAGATACCGGGTACGTTGTGCAGGTTTCCTGATGTATGTAGTTCTAGGAAATTGCTTGCACACACTCAGTGACCGTAGCTGGTTCGACCTAGGCCTTCCCTAGCCCCTTGATTGACTCGTGATCCAAACCAGAAAACCAATCAAAACCTGAAACAAGTTCTTGGCTGATCTAAGTCAGGACAAGCCTAATTCACTGACTGGGCCTTGAAACATATCTGGACTAACCAAAGTCAGAGCACTACAAACTCACGGATTGAACCCTTAAACACCCTCTTGGCGGATCAAACTCAGGGTACACCTAACTCAGACATCGAACCCTGAAACAACCCCAGGGTACGTCAATCAGCTTTTAGTTTTTTCAGGCAGCAAAAAAAAAAATGTCGGGGACTTTTAACACTCTCGATATAGGGAGACAACCAATCTCACTAACATGTCTCTAGGATTCCAACCTAGACCCCAAAGTTAGAAACAAGTGCGCCCGCACCCTCTTGATTGTTTATTCTAAAAAATTATCTTTATACACATAAAATAGATAAGATATACATATCGTAGGTTATGCGCGTAAAAAAAAAATAACTAGATCTATTCAGAATATAAAGACCCTTTTAGCTTGGAGCAAAGTAATCGCTTGAGAATAAAATTGATGATAACTAGCGGTAAGCTAGTGTGGGCTGCGTCGGTGTTTCTAATGAAACAGTTGTACAAGTGATAAAAAGTTAAATTTTACACCGTAAAAAATAAGAAAGATCACTTACTGACTAGCGTCCGAAACGTCAATAAGTGATCTTTCCTATTTTTTACGGTGTAAAATTTAACTTTTTATCACAACTGAGAATAAAATTCTTTGTTTAACCGTTTAACGAAATGAGGGTTATCCCTCTTTTGCTCGATATTTTTTGGCTTCGATAGCTTTCAATGTGTAATCATGTTAATGACATATGAGATACGGAAGGTTGTTTTCATTACAGTTATTTCTTTGTGCTCGACATTGAAAAAACGTCTGAAAAATGCTTTTTTTGGTCAAAAGTTTGTTCAATTTTTTGTTAAATACAAAAAACCTCCCCAGTCTACCCCCACTTAGTTCGAAACCAAGCATGGTGACCCCAATTTTTTAATTTAATTTTTGAGTTTCACCCTTAAAGTCCTTTTTGTAGGCAAAGAAAGAAAAATTTAATGCGGGATCTATGGGTCCGGAACCACGTTAAATAATAGCAATGTTTTGAAATCACACGGACTATTAATGGTGTCTATGAAAAGCTGACTTATAAACAAGGCTAAGCAAATGAGTCAGTGATCTTCAAAACAGTGTTTTACTTCGAATGAAACTGGTGTATTTTTCTTTCAGGGGGCGGTCTTCTTAGCGTTGGAGCAGATAGCTTTGTGGGAAACATTAGTGGAATGAACGTATGGACAGTAGCCATGGGTCAGTCGGAAATAGCTCAGCATGCAGTGGGTTGTGGTATAGAAGGGGGTGATGTTGTGGATTGGTCAAGATTCAGCAGCGAAGACAATCTGATGTATCCACCATCTTGTCTGGATATTGGTGGTAATACTGGTTAGAGCATTTTTTTGTTTGTTAAAATAAATAAAATAAATAGTCTTTGTTTTGCGAAGGTAGCACTTTATAGCTAATGCCATGATCGAATTGGAATTTAGAAGTTGATTTTTGCGGAGGGAGGAAAACCAGAGAACCTGAAAAAAAAAAACTCTGCGAAGCTCAGGAGAGAGCCAGCAAGCAACTTTACTCACATACAACACCGAGCCTGGCGGGATTCGAACCCGGAACGCATGTGTGAGAGGCAAGTGCTCTCACCGCTACGCCACCCATGCTTTGTTAGCACTCAATTAATCTTTTATTTATTTATTTGTTCTCAGGAAAAGGATATAACATTCTTCAGAACTCGAATGATCAAATTACAAGCCAATTAATAAGCAACGTCTTCAACAGCTCCTTAGGTGATTACACCACTAGCTTTTGTTTCAACTTCCGGTACATGATGATTGGTCAATCAGATACTTCCCTAAAAATATATCAATCTGATCTAAAAGATATTTATACTAATACAACCAGTGAAGAATTGGTATGGGCTGCGTCATCCCAAACAGCCATAACTTTGTGGAAATTTGGAGCTGTGTCTTTAAGTACTTCACAAACATTTAAGGTAAGGAATACCACAATAAAGGGTGAATACATAACTTCAGCAATAACAAAGTTTACTAAAAAGACTCATAATTTGTTAGGGTTACCAGAGTTAGATAGAGTAATTTTCATCTAGGCCCCTCTAGATCTAATTGGATTTAAAAGAAGTTGATTTTTGAATGTGGAGGGAGTAAAACCTGAGAACCCGGACAAAAACCCTTGAAGCAGAGGATGGAACCTACAAACTCTAATTACATACAACATCGAGCCCATCGGGACTCGATCCCAAGTCGCATTGGTGAGAGGCGAGCACTCTGATCGCTACGCCACCCATACTTCCCATATAAGAACAATATAAACCCTTTTAAAATCCACCTGACTTTATCTGGAATGCATAAATATTTCAAAACAATAGAACTTTCCAGAATGAGCTTAAAATTATGTTGATTGCGAGGCTAACATGAAACACAAAAGAAATGCCACAGATTCCATCGAAAAAAAGTGTGATTTCTTTTGTGTTTCATGTTAGCTTCACATCCTCACATTTTGAGAAGGGTGCATTGTCAAGTCCTTCTAGGCTTGTACCATTTCAAATTATAAAGTTATGTTTTTCATTCTAGATCAAAGTCAGTGCCACACTAGATCCTGGTCAGAGTACTATTGGACTGGCAGTAAAGAAGAGAAAAGAGGTAATTTAAGTGAAACAACGTTTTTAAACCAATCTTTACCATGAAGCTAATTTAAAAACGAATGTTGAGACCTGCGCAATATAAATAAATTTGATTATTAATATTATTATTGCAATCGGCATAAAATAAATTTACACTATTTCTTACTAAGATGCGTCACAGATGCTTTATGCTTTGCCATTCGTAGCTAAACTAACGGCTATTTTAAGGTATCAGGATATGTTTAGGACCTCAAATTTTGCACAGCCTTTACAATACCGGTACTTTGCCTTTTTCATATTTCTCTATTATCATTTCTTTATCTCTATCTTCTGTAGGCTGCCATGTGCGTTTGACAGACCTATCAGGGACATTTTCATCCCCTTACTTTCCTCATCCATATCCAAATAACACCCAATGCAGGTGGCAGATAAGCAGTCCAAATGGATACGTTATTCGTTTGAAGTTCCTCTCCTTTGAGTTACAAGATAGCCAAAACTGCGACAAAGATGATGTTGTGGTATACGATGGTCTTTCCACCAGTTCAAAAGTTCTCGGAAAATATTGCGGTGATGATTTTCCTCTCCTACTGGAATCGTCTTCTAACTCTATACTTTTTGTCTTTAATTCGGACAACGAACGCAGTTTGTCTGGCTTTAAGATGTCCTACGCTTCCTACGGTATGTAATCACCTCACGTTATTCTTTTTTGCTGTAGTAAACAGTTTTAAAACTTCCTTAAAACTGTGAACAATAATTAGTTATATCCTAATTTAAATTTATTCCCAGAAATACAAGAATGCAACTTTATTGAACGTAAGTACACGATATCTCCGTCATTACTTCAGCTTTGAGTTTCTTAATGATTAAATCATACACATAATACATCTAAAAATAGGGACAATTACAGGGATAATTAGGAACATTTTTTTTATTTTGACTATAAAGCCCTCTATATTAAGGAGAATGTAATTGTTGTAATATATACCAAATATAACACAAAAAAGTGTCAGGATATACCTATAAGAGTAAAAAATTACCCCTTTTTGGCAAAAATCTTTTATTTCTATTCGTTAAATGCTTTTTATTTTTCTTTATCAACATTCGTATAATTAATTGAATACTAATTTTCACAAAATTTTCTGTCTAGACTGTCCATCCAGTTGCACCTGCTCACCTCTAACTGGAAGGCCTCCACCAGTTATAATCCACTGCAAGGGGCTGACAGCAATTCCTAAGAAAACTCCATTCAACACAATTGCCATGTAAGAGCATGACATTTTAAGTTCGAACGATTCAGGTTATTTTTGTGACGACCCAAGAAGCGGGTTCTTCTTGCAGAATCCCTGTTCTGGCAATTTTTACCCAGTGATTTTTAGATACCACTTATTAATATCACTAACATTCCCATTATTACATCTTGATACCGCTTCTACCAGAATGCCTTTCGTCGATCCTGTTGTTGGCCTAACTAATGTCATGACGATTATTCATGTGGCGACTCCCAAAGGAGTTCAAACATTTGAATAAGAAAAAGAATTCAAAGAGTATTCCGGTAGTAGTGGTATCCAGAGGTAATAAACGGAATGGAGAATAGTCCCCTTCACAGTCCCCTGCGCCATCTTGAAAGGTAGCCTTGCCTTTGCATAGAAGCGAGACGAACGGTGGGTTTTCAATGATATAGACCTTTTTTAACACCTTGGACAATTATTCACATGTCTTTATCATTGCAAGCTCACCGTTTTTCTCGCTTCGATGAAAAGGCACGACTACTTTTCAAGATAGCACAGGGAACTGTGAAGGGGACCATTGCCTCAACAACTGCCATAGCTCTGAGTCGAAGTCTCTTCCAATACGCCTTTCGATTATTTAAAGTATTGCGGATTAAAACAAAAAGATGAAAGCGAATTTTTGCCATAATCCCTCTATTTACGAGTACCATCTCCTCGAATTCCGCCCAAATATGACTTTTCAGACTTGGGAGAAGGCCACTCGAATCACAACAACAATCCTTTTCGCACCTAGTTTTTCGTACGGCTAGCAGTTTGGTTGATAGATATATATTTCATTTCTACAAAAGGATGATGTCAGGAAACCGCCTGTCAAGGATAGACTACATCATTTCATCATCTGATATTCAATATATGTAAGTGGAACTCCATGCCTAGTTATTACTATTGTTCTATTGCTCGAGACTTTGAGTATCTAAATGGAGGCAGAATTAAGAGATTACTGTGTTTTCATTGCTATGCTCTGATTGAGATAAAACGTCGCGACATGGAATTCGGGAAATACATTTTCATCAATCAAATATATTGTTAGGTGGCATTACATACTCTGATTGACGGTGTATACTTTGATTAAAGTGTATTGCCCGATTTCCATGTACCTGCTCTTTGTCTTGATCAGCATGTACTCATGAAAAACGAAGGTAAGTGGGTGAATGGTTGAGTGGGTAAGTAGGAAAGTGAGTTATTTTAAAATAAATTAAATCGATACCTATATGGCTAAGCCACAGAAAGAACCCTGAAGCAGCTCACTGGGATGATCTGTGAAAGTCAGGACACGACTAGCTCTCATATCAAACTCTCTAAAACAACTCCTGTGCTGATCTAAATCAGGGCAAGACTAACTCACAGATCCGACCCTGAAACAACCTTTGGGCTGATCTAAGTCAGGGCAGGGCTAACCCACAGATCAAAACCTGAAACATCCTTTGGGCTGATCAAAGTTAAGACACTGCTAACGCACAGAGCTTCTTTCTTTAATAGAGATTTCAGTGATAACAAGATAATGATGGTTACTCCTTATTCGTTTACTGGACTCAACAAGTTGACAACACTGTAAGTATTAGTGTTTCTTTTCTGCTCCTGCTTATATCTCCATGCTTCTACAAGAATACAAGCCTGCATGCTCACTGAGATCCTCTAAACAAAGCCTGCTGTCGGTTTCTCGGTTTCTCTTCACTTCAAATTATGGTGACCGCGCTTTCTCAGTTACTGGCACTACATTATGGAACTCATTACCAAACACTATTAGGAAATGCAACAATCTTACCGAATTTAAATCGTTACTAAAACTCTACTTTTTCAATCAGCATACTCTTAATTTTTAAACTACGAACTATAGCGCATTGAGGTGGCAGAATGCGCTCTATAAGTACTGCTTATAATTATTATGCACGGTCATCATGATAATCACTTGTGGTAATTCAATTGTTAGCAATAAAGAGCCAAAGACAAATTTTGAAAACTTATTGTTAAATCTTAAGTAAATTTTGTATATTTCCCGCACTCTTTGCTTTTGTTCGCTCATGATGTATGATTTTTCTTTGCTTTTGTTTTCCAACTTAGACGATTGAATTTCAATTTCATCAAGGAGCTTCACACGAACGCATTTACTGGATTGTCAAGGCTAGAGAAACTGTAAGCAAAATTAATATTCTCAGTATTGATTACAGCTATAAATAAACGTTGAATACCCTGAATAGCATATTTCAAGACCACAATGCCTTTTTTGGTCTGATGTAATATGGTCTAAAGTAAACTAAATAATAATTTTTTTGGCGAAAATGGCTGTCGAGAAATTTCCTTGACTCAACAGCCATTTTAGCATTCATTTGGAATTTTTTTATCGAATGTGATCGGAATTCACTTGGCGCATCGTAGTTTGATTGTCATAACCCTAAAGGCCCAGAGGCGTTTAGATCTCAGAATTATGAAAAGCGCTGTAATAAAACTTTGTAACTGCAATTAAAAATGTTCTCTTTCAGTGATTTAAGTAATAATCTCTTAAGTACCATAAAGAACAAATTTGCTGATGACCTCCAAAATTTACAAGTTCTGTGAGTATGAAATCAAATATGAGTAAGTGGCATAAGCTACATTTTCCTCAACACTACACTTGCATAGAAGCAGAAAATACCCCATGCCCTAAAGGGAGGGGGAGAGGGGAGAGGGGAGAGGGGAGAGGGGAGAGATCCAAAACAATAAACTAACTACATATAGGGAGCAAATCACTGTATATTTAGTTTTCATTTCAAATTAGCGAGACCCACAAAGCTCTTCACTATTCAGTATGCAGTATTCATTTTTTTCTGAAATAGCTGTATACCCGACACAATATTCCATTAAAAATATATATATAATAAATTAAAAACCTATAACCTGCATGAGTTGTCTTATTGGTTGTTCACAGGAGCCTCTTATCCAATCAAATCAGTCATATTGAAAAAGGAGCATTCCATTCGTCCAAGAACTTAACTCATCTGTAAGTGTTTCTACTTGAGATGATTATAGGTGGCTGCCTACTATAGAAAAGACTCATGAAAAAGGTTTTACATCATGATTTCTTAAGACCAAATCAAATGTTGATTTCAAATCGGGGAAGTAAAGGGGGGTGTCCCGAAGGGGTTGTCCTGATTAAACACAAGCGTATTAGCAACTGTTTAAGGGAAAAAAAACGAAAATAACTTTTAAAAATATTAACCTCTCTCTGATAATCAAGTTTTTAACTTTATTTTTTCAAATAATTTGCTCAAATAATAGCGTCATCATAGCTCCCTAGTAGCGTGCACATTGCTTTATTTTTCTATAGTAGGCAGCCACCTTCATATTAAAACCTTCCTTTTTAACAAAAAGTACTAAATAAAATTATCTTTGGCTATTCTAATCTTTTAGATATTTGCAAAACAACAAAATTGAATCCTTACCTGATGGAGTTTTTGACAACCTAAAAAATCTTAAAGTATTGTAAGTATTATTTTTGCTTTATAAAATTAGGTCACATCCCTAATCACCAAGAAATATTAAGAGAACCACAAGTTTATCAGTTGAATTACTGTCAAGTGTTATCCTCTATATACGAAGTTGATTGATTTATTTATTTATCGTAAGAAAGAAGTATATTGTTTGGGTATTTGTGTTTCAGATATTTGAATGGCAACAAATTGAAGAAACTGTCAAAAAATACGTTCAGAAACTTAATATCCCTTGAAGAACTGTAAGTAAACAGAAACCACTTCTAGTACTTTTGAAAAAATAGAGAACGCGTGTGCGTGCTGTGTGCAGTTATGAAGCACGCAGGGGTTGGCAGAACACGAGAGAAGTGTTAGGAGAAGAATAACGCTTACCGGAGTGCTTCTCAGCACTTCTTGGGTGGTCTGTCAATCGTCTGACGTTCTGGCGAAGACGGCAAAGCATTATAGTTCGATAAATATCACTCACACACTCTACCACTCAATTACATATTCCTTGCATACGACTCAACTAGAGAACCTGGAGAAAAAACATTGTGGCACAGGAAAGAACAACACATCAAACAAACTTAACATATATGATCCAAACTTTTCACCATTTATGCCAAATACCCATGCGTTGCCGTCCTTGATTCTTGTGAATGCATAAGGTCTCTAATATAGCAGAAAACGAGCCAGTCTGCCTCTCTATGTCCGCCCCTCCCTGAAATTAAAATTCCCCAAAAATAATTTAACATCTTACCTGAAACCTTTATTACCATCAACCTTATCATTAGGTCTCTTTATGAAAGAGAAATAACAAACTTATTCACCAGCAGAACAAATGGAATTTCTTTTCTAGATACCTCGATCAAAACCGCATTCAAGGTCTAGATGAGACAACTTTTGATCATCTACAGAACCTACAACTACTGTAAGTCAATGTTATATTCATGTTAAAAATTCAATATTTCAAAGCATAATGTATAACGTCATTTGTGTTGCATTTCGATGGATGCGTCCTTGATATGCATCTATAACTTTTCTTTGGAATAATTATGATAATTGTTATAATAATGGCAAGAGCTTTTGTCATATATGGCATGTATAGCGGCTCCTTCAAATGCACAGGCGGAGCAACCATACTTGAGAAAAGTAGTAACCCATCAAGTTGATTTTTCATGGCTTGATTGTGGCATTTCCTTGTACTAGCTTGCAATGGTGATTAGCGATAACAAGCTATTTTTGGCTGTGCCAACTGAAATTGAAGAGCTTTTGAACTTAGCTTTTGGCTTTTTGCTTATGGCGTTGACTTCTTTTACAGAAAAAAAATATCAAACATATGATAACACTAAATTGTGATTCACACGGCATCCTAACTGTAGTCATTATCATAATAATAGTCATAATCATAACGGCCATCATAGAGAATGGATTTTTTTTCATTTCCTTGTGATTGTAACTATGATTGCATGGTTCACACATATAAAATAACGTCATAATCATAGTCAACCACATTCCATTCTCTATAACGGCCATTATGATTATCACTCTGATTACGATTTGTAGTTCAAGCGTCTTGCTTCACTGATAAGTTGTGGTTTAAAAATGATGTCATTGTTTTAATTTCAAGAAATGATTACGTCTGTCTGTCTGTCTTGTTCAACAGTAAACTAGATCGCTTTATCTTCTGTTGCTATGCTGTAAACTCCATCAAAGACTTAAAATGTGTATCACCATTATCTGCCTTCTCGAGCTGTGACGACTTGATGAAGAACAAAACGCTCCAAGTCTGCATCTGGATTCTTGGGATTCTTGCCTTTGTGGGAAACATTGGTGTTATTATCTGGAGACTAATCGTGAAGGAGAAAAACCGAGTCCACTCCTTTTTATTCACAAACCTTGCGGTATCTGATCTTTTGATGGGAGTGTATTTACTCATGATTGCTATAAAGGACCTTGAGTGGAGAGGCGTATACTTTAGGCATGACCTTGAGTGGAGATCCAGCCGGGTATGTCAGCTTGCAGGAGCACTTTCAGTCATCTCCAGTGAAGTCTCCGTCCTCATACTAACAACCATAACCGCAGATAGATATGCGACCATTGTATTTGCCTTCAAGTTCATAAAACTTAGAATGAAACCAGCTGTGTTTATTGTCTCTCTGATATGGGTTTTTGGTTTTCTGTTAGCATTATTCCCTACGCTGTACAATGACTATTTTATGATTATGATTGGCAAGAAGGCTTTTATGGAAGATCAGGGGTATGCCTTCCCCTACAACTCTCTCATGAACGATATCCCGGCTGGGAGTACTCGGTGGCCATCTTCATAGGTTTGAACCTCATCGCATTTAGTTTCATATTATTTGCATATATCATGATGTTCTGGAAAGTCAGAAGCGCCGGCCGCTCTGTTCGATCAACTCAAATGAAAACTGAGTCTGCGATGGCACGGAAAATGGCATTCATCATCTTGACTGACTTCTGTTGCTGGATGCCAATTATTATCATTGGAGTTTTGTCGTTGTTTGGGAAATTCCCAGACCCAGAAAAACTTGCTTATGTGTGGATTGCGGTGTTTGTATTACCAGTGAATTCAGCGATC
>OZ025222.1:7186269-7362168 GCA_964019055.1 Anthopleura xanthogrammica | reverse complement strand
AGACAAGCAAACAGACAGATAACAAGGAAAACACCTCAGCAAAGCAATGCAAGGCAAAGCAGCGCGCTAAGATTAAGTTTTTGCATTTAGGTATTGGATGAGAGATTATGTACCCTTTTCGTCAAAACGTTAGTTCAAGCATACTAAATATATCTTCTTCTTTTGACTTCTGATTGGCTTAGGCTTATCACGTGTCCGACCACGTGTCCATAGTGATGTCCCCATGACCAGCAATCTATCAGTCATTCCCGATGCTTCTGTGAAAGTTGCATCTCCACCACAGAATCCAGGAACTCATAAAGAATCGTCCAGAAACCCCAAAGTGAATTTTGAGAAGGCAAGTGTGTTTGAAGGAGAATTTTCGCACTCAGTGGTAAGTATTGAACTTTGAATTTTCCTAGAAAGAAAATATGATGCATTCTGATCTAGCTTTGGTTCCAAAGCTTTGGTTTTCTATACAACTAGCTGATAATCCTGTGAAATTGTACTCTTTTAATTTAAAGCGTACCGACTATCATGTCACCACTAGGCTAGTATCTAAAACGCCCACTTCCATGTTGTAGTTTCTTACTCTTCTCTTGTGTTCCCTTAGCATTTTTAGGGAAGCATAAAGGTGATGGCGCTTGCCCTTACTAATGCGACCCAGTTTCTAGTCCTGCAGAACTCTGGTGTCGAATGCGAGTAGAGTTGTTTCTTGGTTCTCGTCCACTCCTCAATGGTTTTCTCCAGGTTATCTGATATTTCTCCCTTCTCCTATTTTTTCAAGATCACAGAATCCTTTGCACCGTCTTAGCCTCGTTCATCAGTCCGCTTATCATAGAAACCATTGATAATCCGTGGGATTGGTATTATTCAACTTGCATTTCTTTTCATTACAGTTGATTTTTTGCAAATCATTAGCAACAACCGATTTTGTTCATTCCTTTGAATGTGTGATGCTGTGCAGCTCATATAATTGACTTGTTTTTGTGGCCCAGTGGTCCGTCCCTAGCACGTCTAACTTACTCCAATTTCTCACATTAAGGACAAAGTTCATAAAAGATAAAGAGAACTAAAAAAATGCTAAATTCAAAAAAGGATTAATATCTTTTTTCCTCTTCTCACAAAGATTAAAGAAATTTCTACAAAATGCCAAAACGAGTCGAGCACTTTGACTGCAGCAACCGTGCATGGCATGATGGAAGAGCTCCAGGATGAACCCAGGACATGGGACACTAGAATGTGAAGTCCCACGCAATTCAGGAGCTCATTACCCGGAGCGTACAACTCACATTGGTTATTTATAAATTCCTATTTTCCGCGTAAAATTAAAGACCCATGAGCACTTACCGCGCTGCATTGCGTTTTGTTTATATTTTGAACCAACGACCACTGTGTTATCTGAACGAAACAAGTCGAAATAATAATAATAATAATAATAGTTAATACTTATATTGCACATTTTAACATTTGAAATATGATCAAATGCGCATTACACTTGGTGAAATACAATACACTATATATAATAACTACTTAGAATTATATATACAAAACATGGTACAGTAAAAGCCCGAGTGTAAGAACCTAGGGATTTAAGAACCTTCTGGCAAAAATTTGCTTTTTTAATACCCTAAAATATAAGAACCTGTTTAGCCAAACAAATTCCAACAGGTTCTGAAGTGTGGGGTTAAATTATATTATTAATATATATTTTACCAAAAAGGTTGTCTTTAGAGATCAGAAAATTGTACAATGAAACTCAAAATGCATAATGTATGAACTGTTTCAGCAGTATTTCCATATGGACAGTTCTTGGTGGAAAGATACATTGTATATATCATTGATAAATTAATTTTTTGTTGGACTTTTTGCAACATGGATACATGAATGAATATTTCTAATGAATAACAAACAAAATTTTGTACTTTTTTCTGATAATCAACAACAATGTCTACTCCGTAGAAATTAAGAACCTAATTAACAACCTACTTAGCCTAAACTGTCAAAAAGTACTCCATGATACAAGAACCTGTTTTGCCAAACTCTGCAAAAAAAAAGGTTCTTACACGCGGGTTTTTACTGTAGCACTAACATAATATTTACATGTAATTCAGAATAGAATAAAATATACATATAAATAAATACTTTTGAACTTTTATTTCTTATTCAAAGTTCGCAAAAGTACAACAGCGTTGTAATTATTAAAAAATTTGCCTGTTGAGAGCCCCTACCTAGTGTAGGAATGTGATGGGTTTTTTAATTTGATAATATCTAAATTTAGCGAGAAAATTCGAAAAAACGATTTTGACGGTGGGCATAGAAATTGCGTCTTTAAAAAGCGTTAGCGTTTCCTAAAAAAAGTGAGAAAATTAACTTCAACCCCAAAAATCGAAAGAGGCATTGTTCTTTGGTTTCTAGGTGGCGATAAAAACATCATCCTGCTATTTTTAAAGGGGTTTTATGCTGCTAATGAACGTCACATATAAATAAAAAATTCGACATGTGCTATAAATCAGATTTTTCTAAAAACCTTCCTTTTGACTCTTCAAACATTGGTCTTTATTATATGTAAGAACTGGTCTGGGTAATTTTAATGACGCTGAGAAATTCATCTTCAAAAACTTTGAATTTTGGCGTGACACCTCTACTGTTTACATTTTTGGCGCCGTAACGCAATCAACCTCAAAAGCCAATTGCTACATTAGCTTACTTTAAAAAACCCCGATAAAATGTCTTGTCATGTGAAAAATTCTTATCCGCCTGTATAGCTGAAGAGTTTTTACTCAGCTATTTTTCATATTCGAAGCGAATCAATTAAAATTTGCTAAACGGGATGGCGCCGTTAGTGTATGTATACATTATCATCTGATTTTCATAATTAGTTTCGGAAATAAAATGATTAATTAGAGTTTTGCTAAACCAAGTCGATGCGATAAAATCCTCCAGAACGACGATTGAATTCTGAAATCAAAAGTAACGCTTTGTTAAACGAAGTCTGTCATACCCCCTTCCCCCACCCAAGTTTTAGCTCTTTCTGATATTTGAAATGTGAAGGTGAATACATAAGGGACAAGGTCAAAACAATTGTCCAAAATAGGGACCCGATTTTATTGATTTAGGTGGTGGGTACCGGTAGATAACCCCTCCCCCCTCAGAGACCTCTTGAAATGCTCGATATATACTGGATGTCTCCAGTGACTATTTCTATCCACAAATACGTTGTTTAGGATACATGTAAACAGACAGTACATTCATTTCTGTGGTTTGACTTTTAGTTTTGGAGATATTTGAGGACAAAATCCAGGATTTCACTTCCAGAGGTGGTGGGTACCGGGTAACACCACCCCTCCCCCAGAATCGGGTACCGTAAGATGACAATTGTTTTGACCTTATCCCTAACATAATTTGTACAAGTTGGATAGTTGAAGATTAAACCTGTAGTCAAATAATTTTCTCGGTCAAGCAAGATACAGTATATCTATATATTTCTATATTTCTTTATAATATTAATCTATTGATTGGTATACGCAGCCACAAATGCATTCAATTACAAGTGATATCCACTAGCTCTAGATTTGAGTACTGATAAGCAAAGGATCCAGGTCCAGGGTTATCCCATGATGCATTGCGCTTACCAATTGTAAACATTGAACCATCTCGGCTTTGAAGAAGCGAATACAAAGCCGTTTTTAAAGCCATGATTAACCAACAAAATCATGAACAATGAAAGTAGGGTTAACGTTTGTTGTTTTTTTAACAATCTTACTTATGTTTACACCAAAAGGTAATAATATATTTGGAATGGTTCGTGAAAAATTTGATCTTTTAGAAAGGCGGCTTGCTACGCTTCAACTATTCGAGTGTCAGATGTTATAGGCAAAACGCTTATTTCTCAGGAAATATACGAGTATATTTCGTTTTATCATATAATTATCCATGAAATACCTATATTTCTCACTTTCGTAAACTTGTTATTTTTCACTAGTGAAAATAACATGTTATTTTCACTAGTGAAAAGATCGTTACCATGGTTACACCTTGAGTGCCCTTCAGGGCAGCTTTGCGATTTTCATTCATCAGATTTTCAGGTTTTACTTCATTCATTATGGCTTCTAGTAGCGTGAATTTGTCGGATAGAAAACTTCCTTCATGGGAAATCGAAGTCCCTGAACCACAGCAAAGACGATTTGCTAGCATTACAGAGATGGATGTAGATAATCTCATTTCAAATCAAGAAAATGAGAACACGAAAAAGAAGACACTCTATGACTTGAAGACAGTGAGAGCGTATTTACTCGAAGAACACAATGAAGGCAGAGATTTGGAGATTATACCGCCAGATGAATTGAATGAAAACCAGCTTCAAACTATGTTCTACGGCAACACCATCACTGGAGCCACTTTTAACATCAACCTGGCATCCTCACCATCAGCGGCTTCAACACAAAGTTCAAGCAGCAGCGTCAAGTCCGTCAAGAAATATCGACGAATCATCGATTCATCGGATAGCAGTCAAGAGACTGAGTAAGCATTAAGCTTCAGAGCAGTTTACTCTTTTACAGACTATTTTAAGTTCATTTAATAGTTTTACATCAATTTTGTACTCAAGTTGAGGACTATTTCACAATTAAAAACTCTATTTTTTATCAGTTTTTCCGATGCAACCTTGAATAGAAACTGAGTCTACAAACGTTGAGTATTTTGTTTACTTGTACCTCTTTTTATGGCAGGTAAATAAAAGTATAAAAGATAAATTTGCTTTCATGGATAATTATATGATAAACAGAATATTACATGGTCGCTTGGAGATACGAATTTTATCTTCTCGTATTGAAAAGATAAAATCCGTATCTCCGCGCGCCCATGTAATATCCTCTATTTAATACCATCATATCTTAGCTTAAGGGTTAATTCATACTCGTATATGAAAATACTCCAAAGTACTCCAGGTTTTAGATGAGTTTAGGACCTCTGAAAATAGCCATTTTTTTACACTTCACAAAGAACTGAACATTGGAAATGTATAAATAATAAACGGACGTTGAGTCAAATCACAGTATATCTTACACAAACGACAAGAAAAGTAATAAATCTACAACTTATCCATATAATAGGTACTGAAATAAGGAAAATAAGCGCTGGGATACGCACTTTGTTGAACAACGAGTCCATCGAACAGTGGTCACTCGTCTCTTTCTCTCAAATTTATCCAGATAACTGACATGAATCAGTCTTAAAAAAACTTCAACTCCTTCCAAGGCGGGTATAGAAACATAAAAATCGTCTTTCGATACACAGTGAACGTGAAATAAGGAAAAATTCTGGGAAAGATGCCGAGTATTCAGCAACTGAACTAAACTCCGCCATGTTGATCTTCACTCAGAGTCTGCTCAAACAAAGTGATGACGTCACGAAAGAATTGATAATATACTATGAAACGCAATGCATCATGGGATAACCCTGGACCCTCCTCTGACTGATAAAACGCGTTACAAAGGGACCTGTCTCTGGATTAATTAATTAAACCTGGTAAACAAGATGTCGATTGCGAAGTGTTCTTTTAACTCTATTGTTGGAGGAATTTGTTCATTTGATCCAAAAGACAGGAAAAAATCGACTGAAATAGTTCCACTTATAACTTGTGATCGAGATGTAAGTAGGCACACGGCTTTATGGTCCATAGCGGACGTGAAAACCAAAATTCAGCTGATTCTTGCACGGGCATCAATATTTTCACCACCTGAAGAAAACTCAAGCTTGACAATATGTCCATCTCACCGCGCTTCACTATACTTGGCATTGGCTGGTGCAGAGGATCCCAGAGATGTAAGGTACCTCAGGAAATATCAAAGCATGCTAATGGAAAACAATTGCCAAAAGCTGAACGAGGAATAGGGAGAAGAGCATCCTACTTTGTTCTAAAAGAAACTGGGACATTTATAGCACCTGGCTCAGGTTAGAATGTAAAGTTTGTCGTTAAAAGATACTTGATTATCCCTTGATTTTCAGGCCCGTAACCAGGGGGGAGCACAGGGTGCACGTGCACCCCCCCCCCCCCCCATCAGACCAAAAGGTCCGCTTTTTATCAACATTTGTTTGTTAAAGTTAATAAAGTTCATTATTATTATTGCTTGAAAATAAAAAAAAAATACAGATTTAATGTAAATCAAAAAATTAAACCACTATACTACACTTAGGTCCATTTTTACTTGATGTGCACCCCCCCGGTAAATGTTCTGGTTACGGCCCTGATTTTATATAATAATTTTTGGGCTGGATTTGAAAAACTATTTTTAGTGAAACATTGCTTGCATTTAATACTAATAAATAAATATGCTTATAAATAAAAGTCTGTTACTTTATAAAGCTTTTTTTTCGGCAATTTTGGGTCTTGAAACGAACTTCTTGTATAAAAATAAAGCGCTTATGGTAAAGGATTGCTTAAACGTCGAACATCTAAATATCTTTTCATATTTTGTGGAATCATATCGTACTTGTTTTCATAGATCTTTCCTTGAGCTGTAAAGATACAAAAGTAATATATTTATATGAAATATAACACTCGCAATTTTTTCCACCCTCTAAAGTATAATACAACCCAGACAATACCCAAAAATAGAATGACATAAGAATTCTACAATATTTACTGGAATATTTAGTAGGTTTCCCTTGCTTCTTTTAGGGCTGATTGATATTCTTGGAGTCTTCCGTATATTCCGATATTTACGTTTGACAGCATCTTGAACCTTAAACAGAGCAAGCAAACACTGATCAGAATACACCTCTTTAGCTTGGGCATAATATTTTCCCGTTACAGACCACGTGCCATTCTCTTGAGAATAAAATTCTTTGTTTGAGGTTTATTCATATTCATTAGTTGATCTTCTTATTCGCAGCTTTTAAACAAAGCGTTGCAAACAAAAATTTTCAAGGCATATAGTACAATTTCAAATCAAAAATAGCGCTTACAGATATTTTTACATTGAAAAACGCCTTGAAAAACGCCCTCAGTGCGCGGCCAAACGACCATGTGCCTAGACTCAACAGCTTTGTAAAACTTTGTAATCTACGAATCGTACGAAAGCTAACATATATTTCCTAAGAGTAGTTTTATTCCTCGGTAATCATAATATTATAAGTAATAGCATGACTTGAGGGTGATAAGCCATTTGCATCAAACAGCCACGTGCTGATTTATCGTTTAGATAACGAGGAAATCCGCCCAAGGTCCCTTAGGGAAAACCCTGCTTGATGGCAAACAGACTGCTAAATCCAAAGTATCTCATAAGGGAAAAAGATTTTGGAGAAGATTTTGGAAAAGACATTAGTAATCTCGCAGAACTTCTTGAAATAAAGGAAGTCCAAATTTTCTTGCAATCCAGTTACAGTCACGTGATTATATCCTGCAAAAGTACGGTTTCGGGACTTCAAAAAAACCTCCCTCGGCTTTCGGGGACATTTAATCCCTAATCACCCTCAATTCATGCTGTTACTTATAATAATGACACATGGAATGAAACTGATGAGAAAATCTTACGCTAAAGCAGTCATGTTTATTTCCATGAAAATAAAAACCGAATAAATGAAGTGTTTGAGCGAGAGAGGGGGATTTATTGTTCTAGGCAAGATGGCTGCGATGCCATGAGAAAGGCCATCCTTTGCCAAGCTATAAATTTCTAATCATCAAGGACCGCTGTCTTCGCAAAAAATATTTCACATTTGTGACATATTTTTTATAGTTCACTTGCCTGATTATCGAGCACACAGTTAAAGACGAAAATCATTAGACCTTGTAGAGAGTTAAAGATGGCGAAAAAGTACTTAAAGGCCAAGGTATCTGAGTTGAAAGCCAGCAGTCCAAATAACCACGTGATGCCCAGTAATGGAAGCAGAACAGCGGTTGCCTTGATGCTCATGCGTACTTTAACATCACTTGATTTGCTTTGCATCTGTTGCCCGCCCATCATTTGACGAATCACTAGGAATAACACAACCAAGTTGACCTGGAACAAAATATTTTACTTTTCTGAATAAGGCAATTTTTTTTGTCAAAATACGATGGATTTTTATTTTTATATAGACGGGTTTAACGACAAACAAAATATTTCCATTGATCCTGTCCCACAAGACGGCAGCCGAGAAACCCTAAAATGATATTTTCAACCACTCCCAAGAAGGTCAAAAGACAAGAAATGGCGGCCATGTTCGTGGTATTAACAAAGGGGGATATTGAGAAATCTTTTGTTCAATACTGCGAACATGGCGGGCGATGACGTAACGTGTAAACCAAGAATTGGAATCGTATATTTTATAAAAAACGTACGTTTTACAACCTTACGTTTTCCGTGAGGTTCGCTCCACACACACACACTACATTCAACTATCGTGATAAATAAGACAAAATTGATATACCAGAAGAATAGCAATGGCTGGCGCCACAAAGGCCCATATGAGCCCGTTGTCCACTGCAAGCCAGCAAACGGTCTGGTTACCATGGTAACCATAGCCCTGTGTTTGGGTAGCTGCAAGGCAGATTCCAACAACAAATGCGGGAAAACCTGAAAAACAGAGAATACAATACGCCGAAAACATCTTAGTCATAAAACATCTGCTTTTCATTTATGGTCTAAAGAAATACTTACCCCAGCCAAATATGAGAAACCATTTTACTTTCTCTTCCACCATAGCTCCGAAAACTTTGACGGTAACGAGATAGAAAAGTATTCCTTCACATAGCATCCAGCAGAATACCGTAAGAAGAAAGTAATGTAGTAGAACAGCCATTACAGTACAGCCAACCTTGAAGAGAAGCAATAGATATGATGGAAGAAGTACTACATCATACACATACAGTAAAATAGAAATGAAGGTTAGAGTAATGGTAGTGGATTCGCCTTTCACCCAGGCAGTGGCGTAGGGAGGGGGCACGTGCCCTCAAAAAATGTTTGGTAATCCGATAATTGGTTGTTTGTTTACCTATTTTTGGACTTTTTTGGCCATTGTACTGGATGCTCCCCCCCCCCCCCCCTCCCCCGAGAACCTAGGTCCTCGCTACACCTATTCACCCAGGCGCGGATCAAAATTGTGACTGCTTTCCGAACCGGACGTTGTTATACCTTTGATAACAACCGCCGAAATAAAAGAACTATATTTCTGATACTTTTAAAATTTTAAACGTTTTCCGGAAAACGGTTAAACCGGTTTCCATCCGCACTCGGTTTTCGATTCCTGGACTCCGCTTCACACATGAGCATAGTTTCTTTGGTCTCTCCCTTGATTCGTGGGATTTTCCTTGGGTTCTCCGGTTTTCTACCTCAACAAAACCTAGCAAGCTAAATTCCAATTCGATCTGTGAGTTAGCTATGCCGGCGGGCCTGACATAGATCAGCGGTAGCTCAGAAGTTGTTTCTGGGTTGGATAACATTTGAATAATTTTTACCTTAGTATCACGTGCCGTGCCCTCGGCAATGACAAGAATACAGACAACAGCAATAGCAACGCAAATGTTCATCAGCACGATAGTCCGTGGTCCTTTGAGAGCCTTCCAAAAATATGCCATCACTATGATGGTCAGCAGGATGGCAAACAAAGAAATGGCGCACCCAATGGTAGAGATCAATTCAAGTGCCTTGAGATGCTTTAGAGGAAGCTACAATGTTCAATCGAGGTAAAACGACCATTCATTAAATATGTCTTCTATATATTCCTCTTTCATGTCTTTTAGAGTGGTTTTACTTCATCCGTGAAATACAACTATTTCAAAAAAGGTTTAAGGGACGAACGGCGATGGGCAATTGACGATTGGTGAGGTAAAATATCCAAGTAAAACGAGATTGAAAATTTGAAAATTCACAAGATGAACAAGTCATTAATTACTCGCCATCTCTCCGTCTTCACTGAATGGTGAAGACATTGTTTAGGTATGAATATGACAAAATTCTTATTGTTCCGCTGTTCCTTTCTGTCGTGCGATCATCGTCAATCAAAGAACGCCATTCAACTTTCGCCCCTTAAACCTTATTTGGAATAGCTTTTGGACCAATAGAGGTTAGTAGATGTTAGAGTGGTTTTAATCAACCCGTGAAATAGTTAGAGGGTTTCAGTTACAGAGATTTTACTTCGTATTGTAAAGAATGTTCTGAACCCAGGTGAATGGATATTTATCGAAGTACCAATATTTGTCGAAGAAACGATATTCGTATTATGACTATCCGCGTGAATGTAGTCCTGAGAAGGACTGTTTGATGTGACTGACGTTTCGACTGTCTGTAGAGACAGTCTACATAATGAAAAACTCAAAAACTTAGACATATGTTTCACAAGAACAATTACAGTGATAAATCTATTAATATATTATTTATATAGCAACACTCATAAACCGAGTAGACCTAATAACAACCCTAATGACACTGTTAATACACCGAAAACCTTTTTTTCACTACCATACATTAAAGGTACGTCAGAGATCATTTCACGCATTTTGCAGCCACATAACATTCACGAATCCACTCAACCGCTCAATCAAATTACCGACACCGTACAATAGGCTTGTAAACAAAAGCAAAAACGACGCCGAAGCAGCGACGCGTACCAATTAGAGAGCACCGACGCTATCTAGACGCTCTAATTAGACCGACACCGCCAATTACGCAACACCAGGTAATTGTGCTATTGTGTAACGGCAGTATAAATATGACCTATCTGACTTTATCCTTCACTTGACTCTGAAGATGACTTCCGCTCAGGTTGTCGAAACGTCAGTCACATCAAACAGTCCTTCTCAGGACTACATTCACCCGGATGATCGTAATACAAATATTGTTTCTTCGACAATAATTGTTACTTCGATAAATAGATTTTACTTCGCCCGTGAGTCAAAGCTGTATGGATAGTCAGTACAAAATTAAACACACACACAAACACACGCACACACACACACACACACACACACACACACACACACACACACACACACACACAAAGGAATTAATAGTGGTGGTATATGTTGCCATTATAAGGCAAACGACATAAATAAATACAACATTTATTTCAACTACAGACCGGGCCGCCGTAAGGATCCATAAGGGCTGCAAAGATTGTCAAATGATCGCACTTGCAGGTGGTAATGTGTTTAGTAGATTCACTGGTTACCAGGCTACAACCGTCTGTCCTCCACACATTTGGTAAACCGTGCCTCCAGAACACACATGTCATGGGATGAACAGGTTCTACGATCTGAAACGAAAGTTAGTTTTATAGAACGTTTTTCGTATGAGTGTACTGACTTACAGCAAGTACACGGTACGACATGCCGTAACATTGAAATCGTTTCCCATAACAGTGGTTTTCCTTTGAGTGGGTAACATACGGTACTGATTTAGAGCATGATCACGGTACGACATGCCATAACACTGAACTGGTTTCGCATTGTCTTCAAGTAATTCATCCAATCACAACGCGTATTTACGGCCATGGTAAGATAAGGTACGGCTACGAATTTGCCGTATCGTTTCCTACTCATACGAAACTACTTTATAATAGACTTTCTTTAGTTATAATGAAGGAAGCACACGGCAACATTGGTCAGATTCTAATCCGTATTCCCTGTTCCTTTTCTTACCTTTTTATTTTCGACCACAATTTTCACATTGTTTTTCAGCTTCCAGGTCGGTTCCGGTCGGACTGTACTAGTAACCATGGTCGTATTAGATAGTACTAAGACACTACCATTATCATTCTGCGTCTCAACTGTTGTATTCTGTAACCGCATGAATTTATTCAGGCTCTTGTACACTAAGCTCACCACACGATATTCTGATCTGTTGCTGAATATTTCAGCGGGCAGGAATATCGAGCTTTGTTCGTGTTTAAATGTCAGACCTTGATTCTTAATCTGCAAACAAGAAAATTTTTTTTTTTATCAATTGTTGTTCTTATAATTGTACTTCAATCGCTGTTACATGCAATAATGAAACGTTTAGATAATATCCATACCTCATCCATATCCTGCATATTGCTGTTAATCTCTATTGAGGGATGGGCGATTATTATCACCTTGAGGGGGATGGGGGTCGGAGGATCTTTGTTGCCACTAATCTCCCAAGAGGCACTCTATATTTTTATGATTCCCCTGAATATTGGTTGCTACTGATTGACCCCCCTTGATGCCTGTCAAAGTACAGATAATCCCCCTCCAGTTGTCGTAAATCACGTGATCTCCCCTAAATTCCCCAATCCCCTTCTCCATGTTCCTTAATGTAAGATAATTTTGAAAAAAATGATTAACAAAAATGTTGATTATTACCTTGCTTTTTAGACCGACTTTGTCTACTCGCATCACGATATATTTGGTCGTCAAGACTTTATTTTTATTAGCGGTTATATGATTGGTTAGTTGGAGACCATATTCATCCACAGTCACCACCAACCGATTCCATAACGTAGTTGTATTCTGTGAAAGAAAAACTCTTCTGCTCAGAGGAATTCACATGGTCAAAATTCCATAGAGATCCCAGAAAGACTAAGGCCAAACGTCTAGCATCACATGAGTCGTAAGCCTTGAAAACAATGGATAATAAGGCGGTCTTCTTTTATGCCATTAGGTTCGGCTCACGTGACGTTCGACATGTGACCTTAGTTAAAATCTTCTCAAATATCTCATGATCAACTCTAAGAAATGAGCGTACTCTCTGTTTGCATGTATCCTAAACAGCGTATTTGTGTATAGATATAGTCATTAGGGACACCCAGAATGACCCAGTATCGAGCATTTTATCAAGGTCTTTAAGAGGGATTAGGCTATATACCGGTCTTTTTTGACCATTTTTTTTGACCTTGCCCCTAATTAATAGATCTACCTTTTGCCTTTGACTTTCAAATTGTATCCACGGTTTTGCGTTAACCGGTTCCAAGATGTTACTGCAGATTTCCAAAAAAATTGGTTGATTTTTGTCTATTGTGTTATCAATTTTACTGTTTTTGACCAAAATGCTCAAGATACGAACAGTAATGTACAGATCACCACCATTTAGACCTTTTGGTTCAGAGGGACTTCTATTTGTAACAGTTTTTAGTTCTTGCAGCAAGCCACTTGAATTGAGAGAGGAATTATAGGCCTGCAATGACGCGATTCAAAAATGTATTTTTTAATTTTGTTGAATAACATTTATAGACTCTATGCAAAGGGTGGGGCCTTCATTTGCATAAATCACAATGCGTACTTAATAGGGGAATTATTTTGTTACCAAGTGAAAGACCAGATGTGAATTAGTAAATGTGGATAATTTCAATATAGTAAGGCAAATATCTGTAAAGTTACAAGCAAGTAAAATGTGTCAAAAACATGAAATATATATATTTCTCTTATAATTCGTTCTAATTTCAAAACGCTGTAACTTTTCAGGTATTTGTGATAGACCACTGAAATTTAAGTAAGAGCTCTGTGATAGGAACATTTTCGGAAATACAATATAAATCCACTTCAGTGCCTTGGCATGCATGTTTAATACTACACGTTTTCTGCTCTACGTTTTACCGTCAATAGCACACGTGGAATCGTAAAATATGTCGTTGCGGCAAATCAGGGTTTTGGTGGACGTCGATCAAAGTGTTTTAATGACATCGTCGGATAACACAAAGTTTTCAAGGGCACGAAATGAAAAGCCTATGAAACATCATGGAAACACTTTGACCGAGTTCCACCAAAACCCTATTTTGTGGCGACGCGTACGGAAATTGTACTATTCCGCGCAAACTATTGAGAAGCACTGTAAGTACTAGATACCTCAAGGAGAAGTTTTTGAAAGACGACTGAGGTACAGTTACCAACGTTGACATCATCCCATCGTGGTTTCAATTCCTTATCTTGAGCACATTGACGTGTAGCTTGACCTGATAATTTAAATCAAAGTATTAAATAAAAGACATATTTGACTTTCTCTTCAAAAACCTACAATTGTTATCTATACCGTAAAACAACCACTGGACAACACGGGTGGTGAGCGCTGCCAATTCGCCACCTCTCACCAAGGCGATCCGAGTTCCATTCCATGGCTTTATGTGCTGGGCGTCGTATGTGTTTGGGTAGAGTTCTTTATTGGCCCTGACCTGTGCTTAGAGGGTTTTTCCCCGGGTTCTCCGGGTCTCCTCCCTCTGTAAAAATCAACTCCTAAATTCCTGTTCAATATGGCGTCAAGTGTATTAATCATGAGCCTCTGGCTCGGGAGACTTAGCAGTCATTTCCGGCATATTCTGTGTAAAATGAATTAGTTTGTTAACTTTTGCAGAACAAGGAAACCCAGGAACCCGGGGAAAAGCCCTTTAAATTAAGGAAAATACCTAAAAAAAAAAGAGTAAACGGAAGTCAAAAAAGTGTGTCAGAGTCTGTAGGTTAGATTGAAACTACTGTCCTCTGGCCTTGTTATAAACATTTTTAGCTTGGTCTTAGTGTTTATCATACCAAACTTCATTCCCGAGAGCATGGTTTCGTTGTTTAATGGTTTGTCGTAGACCAGGACTACAGGTGACCAGTCAACGATATTAATTCTATAAACAACCAAACAGTTCGTACTTACAAGTACAAGGTCAGACAAGCTTACTTTACTGGTCACCATTCTAGTCTTCCTTACAACTTGTCTATCTAACTTGATGGATTTATGCCCACCACTCATCCAGACTTCCTGGCCAACCGATTCCAGAAACTACCGGATCATATAAAGATTCTGGAAAAGACACATTCTAGAAACTTCCAGAACAACTCTATGTAAGTTAATACTTTATGAAAGAAAGATCTAGAACATTCTGCACGACTGTTTAACCTGTTGAAGCTTCTAGAAAGTAAAATTTACTTCCAAATATAAAGATAAACGTTCAAAATTCAAATATCCAGAACTATACAGAAACTTCTGGAACATTCTCAAAAAATGTCAATGTGACCTCTGTCACAAGTTGCACACAATGCGATAAATATTGATACAAGTCAAGCAAAGAATCTTATTTCTAAGAAAATCACAGGTGGTCTGAAATGGGTAAACATTCCGCCCAAGCTAAAAGGGTCTACTGCCAAATTCAAATTTAGCATTTTCGCTCCTAAATTCAAGGTACCCACCTGTGGCATTTCCAGGACATGGTTGGATGTCAGTTTTGCCAACTGCTGTAGTTGACCACGTGACCTCATCCTTCATTTCAGGGGGACATCGACGAAAACCTTATAATAGTAATAGATATGTTTCAACTGATTAATTAAAATCTCTCTATCCATCCACCAAATTTTGGTTTAAAAGCTAAATAATAGGGTTGAGTAAATGACGTCATTTACTCACAATTTAGATGCTGAAAAAAATTATAATTTTTATCCGCCACTTTTGACTATGAAGAAAATATGTTGCATGGCTAGCTACTATTGGAGCCATATAGATAAGTGTAACCAAGGGTTCCATAGGGACGAAGAAAAGCTTATACATATTTTACAGAAAAACCTCTTCCCTCACCCTCTTCACATTATCGAGCGAGTAGTAATTGATTATATAACTAAGGTTCAAACTCGTGACTCTAGGCCATCTTGCCTTAACAACAATATTGAAAGGTTCTATTACAAGCTTACTTTCATTGGTAAGCCTTCCGAGATCGTGCGCAAGAAAATTAAACAACTTATTAACCGTTTCTGCCAAAACGTCGAAAAAGTGTTTAGCTCATTTAAGATAAATAAATAAATCACATTTTTAGATCAATAGCGGTTTTAGCACAAAATATCCTATTCCCAGTGGTACCCGTTCGTGTATTGTGTACAGATTTGTTTGTGCAGGCTGTAATGCCTACTATGTCGGAGAGACTACTCGACATTTTGCAACTAGCGTTGGAGAACATCTACTGTCGGATAAGCAATCTCATATTTTCAAACACCTAGACAATAACAAACAATGTCGCGATGCGTGCTTTTCAACTGATTTTCGCATAATTGAATTGCAAAAAATGTAACTCGTCCTAGCGGTTTGACGATCCACCAGTTATAGCATGTTGGGTTCTAGCGGGTTAACCAACCCGTTGTAACCGGTTGCTGTCCAAGTATAATACTTAGGCATTTTGGAGTTTTCAGCCCGTCCTAGCGGGTTGACGATCAACCAGTCGTAGCGGGTTGGGTTCTAGCGGGTTGGGTTCTAGCGGGTTAACCAACCCGTTGTAACCGGTTGGTGTCCAAGTATAATACTTAGGCATTTTGGAGTTTTCAACCCGTCCTAGCGGGTTGACGTTCAACCAGTTGTAGCGGGTTGGGTTCTAGCAGGTTAACCAACCCGTTGTAACTGGTTGCTGTCCAAGTATAATACTTAGGCATTTTGGAGTTTTCAACCCGTCCTAGCGGGTTGACGATCAACAAGTTGTAGCGGGTTGGGTTCTAGCGGGCTAACCAACCCGTTGTAACCGGTTGGCGTCCAAGTATAATACTTAGGCATTTTGGAGTTTTCAACCCGTCCTAGCGGGTTGACGATCAACCAGTTGTAGCGGGTTGGGTTCTAGCGGGTTAATTAGCCCGTTGTAATCGGTTGGTGGCCAAGATAATACTTACGCATTTTGGAGTTTTCAACCCGTCCTAGCGGCTTGACGATCAACCAGTTGTAGCGGGTTGGGTTCTAGCGCGTTAATTAGCCCGTTGTAACCGGTTGGAGGCCAAGTATAATACTTACTCATTTTGGAGTTTACAACCCGTCCTAGCGGCTTGACGATCAACCAGTTGTAGCAGGTTGGATTCTAGCGGGTTAATTAACCCGTACAGTGCAATAATGTGCTGACGACGAGAGTTGTGCTCTCGAAACATGTCCATTAAAGACCCATGGTCACTTGCCATGATGCATTGCGGTTTGTTTATATTCTGAGCCACGATCACTGAGTTATCGGAGCAAAACAAGTCGAGATAGATAATTTTGGTACTTTCATTACTTATTCAAACTTTGCTACAGTACAACAGTATTGTTGTAGATTGTCAAAATAGATATCTGCAATATTATTTGCAGTCATCTTTCTTCAATACTGATCAAGACTTAGATGTACTGTTTTGTTCAGAACAGCGTTATGTCAGAATATTCAGTTCTAAATTGTAGAAATCCTTGCCGATAAGAACTGTGAGCACACCAGTTGCTATTTTAGAAAAAAATATCGTCTTCTGGAACCTCAGTAGATATGTAATAGATCAAACAAGGGAACGAGCCGACAGTCGTCTTATTTATATGACCTCTCTCACGTTTACCCCTGTGGCTTAGATAGCTCAGGTGGTTAGAGCGTTGCAACGGTATCGCAAAGGTCATGGGTTCAAATCCCGTTCTAAGCCTAAATTGTTTTTTCAGGTTCCAGCAGTATTCAGGCCGTATTCACTTATATCTACTTTGCTGCTATACGGCTCTATTTCTACGGGAAAGAGTGTTTCACCCGATAACTAAATACCGAGAAGTGGATTGAAAAAAACAACTGATGGCAATACACTACTTTGCTTATGCAAATTTTCTCTCGTTCCAGTTTTCTCAGGGGACAAAATGGTTTTGCACGGTCACATTTTGTATCAAAATCTTCTAGCTTGGCACGAGTACTAAAGCTAATCGGGGAGTCTAGCTGCTATCGAATCCTTGAATTTAATGGTCCACGAAAATACTAGAACGCCCGTAATGCACCACGGTAGGTGACTATGGGTCTTTAACCGATATGAAATACCAGTTTAAAAGCGTCGTCTATTCAATGAAAATTGTAGTAAATTGTTATTATTGAGACCTTTTGGAATTAATTATTATTAGTTTTTGATCTATCTATTTTTTCTTTCATTTATTCCTTCATATATTAATAATTTCTACCTGCTGATGATGAAGACGGTGTAGATGTAGGAAGCGGAGATATGGTTTGTACTTGTGTCTTCAGGTCAGTTGTTGTAACTGTAGGTATGGCCGACGATGATGACGATGATGTTGATGGCAGAGATGTCACGTGCGTAGTCAGCCCGACTGTTGTAACTTTAGGTATGGCCGATGATGATGATGATGATGATGATGATGAGTGAGATGTCTTCGGCCCAACGGTCCATACTGTTGATGATGATGTGTAGGGTGCCGATATTGCTCCACCTAGGTAATGAGCGATATTTGATTTTAACGAATTGGAATGAAAAACTAATATGAAATAAAAACTACTAAATGCCTCGCTCACATGCGAAATTTCAAAAAGACGTTTCTCAAACTTAGAATTGAGATCCTGCTAAATCCGCACTTACTAAAAATGTAGAATACCCTCTGGTTGATAGAACATGACGGGCAATGTTTGCCTGTCATTGTAGGGTGGTAATGAGATTCATGAAATTCATTCAGGCAATTGATACCAAGCATCGATTACACCCAAAATATCACCAGAGCGAGGAAGAGGAGCTTGAAGTGCTACTCCGCCATGTTATTTTGATTTGGAAGGAAACATATGCAAACCGCGTGATGTCACATCTGCTTATTTAACCACGTGGGAAATACATATTTACAGAAAAATTCCCAAAGCTTGAACGCAGACAGCGGAAAAACAAAGAATGTTTTTATCTATTTAAATAAGTAATTTGATAATAAAAAAATCCAATATATTTTCCCTTTAATTTGTGTAATATTTTTGCAATTTATCAAAACATTGTTTGAAGATTTTTTATAAAAACGTGATAGATAGATAATGCAAAACACTGTTACATTCAAATCGATCAAATCGATCTCTACAAGAATTTTAAAGATTGTTTTGAGATTTTGATAATAACGACGCATTCAAAAGATGATGTTGATCGAATATAAGCTCTTGATTAAGACACTGTTACACGCAAATCGAAGACTACAAGACTTGGATCGAAAGATTGTTAAGACCTATCGACAGCGATGCATACAGTACATGTTGCTTTCTAGTGCATCCAGAGAGGAAGCAAGGCTATCTAGAGTGTATTGGAAAAGCATCTTTCAACTAACCAGCATTCCATGGCATTCTCATTTTGTCCAAATCGCCATTTCCGCCAGCCTAAGACAAAAGCGAAAATATTGTTAGGATATGGTGCTAATTGTTTTTGAAGAGGTTTGAAATTTAAGTATTAACAGAAGTGAAAGCATTAGAGTCTGAACATTATCGTAGCCTATGTGCAATTCGGTCAAACACATCTTGGCCGCGTTCTACACCAAAACGTGAGGTCAGATTTTCAAAGGTGAATCTTATTATTTATCTAGCTTTTATTAATACTTTCTCTTGGATACTACACTAAAGAAAATATTGAGTCGCATCTTCAGAGAAAATGACGAGTTTTCCTTTTGCCGGAAGACATGCTGAGATGTACCCATACATGTGTCATTTTCTTCCACTTTTGGTTATAAAGCTGCTTATAAATGGAAGAAGTTGTCAAAAACTAGAAGAATTGAACTGAAGCCAGCAGTTGCCTAAAACACGTATTCACTGACCAGTTATATAGTTTCGTTATATAATTTTTGAATTTTAATTTGTTCCCAACTTCCCTTCTTTGCTTCGGTAAAGCTTAGACTAGTTTTGACGACAGACCCATATACTCAGAGTTAGCCTCGTTTCAGCATTACAATTTTCACATCAATGCCAATAACAAAAATAACAAATACACAACTTCAACGATATAAACGCTTTGAAATTCCACGGACCTTCACGTGAACACGTGTATATTCTAGTGCACGAGATTGAGGCGAATCCTGAGCAACAGAGAATTCCAAAATTAGCGTAATACATATACCTACCTGCCCAGCACCGACTGGTAAAACCATAATAATGAGGCACAGGATACCAAAGCTCTCCATGGTTAGTGTGCTTTTATGCTAAAAAAGTTGAATATTATTAGTATTAGTAGTATTGTTCATCCTTACTAAGTAAACAAAATTATTTCTTTTTATTATATTTTTTGAAATAGAAATTAGTTAATGTTCATATTGCCACTATGTTTAGGGGACATATTGGGTTTTATTTACAGAACACATTACTAGAAATTACTAATTTAAGAGCCAAGGAAATAAACCCCCTTCACACCGGGCCTTTAAACATATTGTTTAGTTGAACTAGTCCCTTTCCATCAGTCTGTACGCCTAACTAAACAACTTTCAAATCTTCTTTAACTAAACTACTTTGGGGATGTAGTTTTAACCCTTTATAAGGAGCAAGGATGGCAAAGCTGGTTAGTGCGGCCTTCGCTGCAAGAGGTCCGAGATCGATGCCAGTTACTTCGCATCCTTGTTTCGACTTCTTTTCTTTCTGTCAGTGTAGCTTTTTAAAGCTACAAAAAATACCCGTAAAACGGAGGGCTGATGGAGAGAGGGCCCGGGGTAAAATGAACGCACTATCGGCCTCAAGTAGATTAGTCACGGAGTATTACGAGCTACCGACGTAAAATAAGGACGCTTTACCTGTATAAATATGGCAGCCAAACCACGAAGGAAATGCGATACTGAAATAAATTAACAAATACCGAGGTTAATTAGTTGGTGTGAACGGGGCTTTAGTAACGATTTCCATGTTTTAAAACTAAAACTTTCTACGTAACCAATTACAGAAATATGGTACCTTGTAACAAGAACAGTAAAGTCTATTTGAAGCAGCTTCAATTTCGATGAGCCTACCAGTTCTAACTCGAAAGCAATTTCAAAATTTCAAAGATTATGGTTATCTTTGATGGTTAAGCAAATAAAATGTTTAATTGAAACATATTTCTTATAATTTCAAGCGATCGTCGCTTCAAAAACGTGACATTTGTTTGACAAGAAGCAAACTGTAAGTGAAATATGGTTCAATTTAAATACCTAGAAAACTTACCACAGTAAATATATTGGTATTTCTTCTTGACTGAAAGTATCCTCTGTACTTTACACGTTTCTTTTATTGCCTTGAATGAGGCGTGGTCGGATGAAATACTTGCGAAATGTATTTCATGACCATGTGGCCTTATATGAATGACAGTTGCCATGAACACCATTGCAGCTTTTTTTGTGATTGGTTTAGAGCTGTGTTTACAAAACATTACCACAACTGGTAATGAACCGGACTGTCGGAAGCATTTTAGCTTTTTCAAATTCCCCAGGCCAGGGATAACTTTTCATGTATTTCAGTTTCTAAAAATCTTTGGCAATACTTCAAATTCAAAATAAAGTCAGCAACCAAAACAAAGAACTATTCATAACAAAGGAAAAAAAAGAACAGAAAATGAAAATACGTGTCATCCCATAAAGTACTTCGGCTTACAATATGAACGACAATGTTAATGAGATTGTTACTAAAGCGTCACTGAAGGCGTTTCTACATCTTAAGAGTACTGAAACGCGCCGGAATTCCTTCCATTGATCTTGTCAACATCTATTATGCCCTAGTGCGTTCAGTCAATCCTAGAGTACTGTTGTACTACCTGGGCGACAAGTCTTCCTTGTTACCTTAGTAACAAGATAGTGAGAGTTCAGAAGCAAGCATTATTTATGCTTTATCCTGACGCTCTCGCTTTAACTAATTCTACTCGTTTAGACACAAGAAGAGATGAACTGTGCTCGCGACTTATGTCTTAATTTGATATAAACAATAACGCATAAAACAAGTTCGGATTTTATCGATACCCTGTTCTAAGTCAGGGCAAATTCAACTTACAAATTAATATGCTGAAGCAACAACTGGGCTGATTAAAGACAAGGCATACCTATCTCACAGATCGAGCCCTGAAACAACCTTTGGGCTGTTCAAAGTCAGGGCACGGCTAAATCACAGATCGTACCCTAAAACAACCTCTGGGCTGATCAAAGACAGGGCATGGCTAACTCATAGATTAAACCAAGCTGAAACAACCTCTTGGTTGATCAATGTTAGGGCACGACTAATGCCAGTGTAAAGCAAGTGGTTGGTTTCCGCGTTGATTTTCCGGAAACTTTTTCAAAAAATCATGACAGTTGTTAATTGTTTTGTCCTAAATTAACATTTGTTGATATTCTGCATGAATAAATCTGAGTTGACAATCTTCTTTCTTATGTTTCTAAAGTAATTGAAATACAAATTCTTAAAAAATTGACAGTCCATTACAAATAGCTGGGTTTCACTTGACGTCATTTCCTGTCTCGTGCGGAATGTTCCTCAGCTGAATCACAAGTTACAGTAGATGCATACAGTAGATGATGCTTTGTAGATCATCCAGAGAGGAAGCAAGGCTATCTAGAGTGTATTGGAAAAGCATCTTTCAACTAACCATCATTCCATGGCAAACCCATTTTGTCCAAATCGCTATTTGCGCCAGCCTAAAACAAAAGCGAAAATATTGTTAGGATATGGTGCTAATTGTTCTTGAAGAGGTTTGAAATTTAAGTATTAACAGAAGTGAAAGCATTAGAGTCTGAACATTATCGTAGTCTATGTGCAATTCGGTCAAACACCTCTTGGCTGCGTTTTGCATCAAAACGTGAAGTCAGCTTTTCAAAGGTGAATCTTATTATTCATCTTGCTTTTATTAATACATTCTCTTGGATACTACACTAAAGTAAATATTGAGTCGCATCTTCAGAGAAAATGACGAGTTTTCCTTTTGCCGGAAGACATGCTGAGATGTACCCATACATGTGTCATTTTCTTCCACTTTTGGTTATAAAGCTGCTTATAAATGAAAGAAGTCGTCAAAAACTAGAAGAATTGAACTGAAGCCAGCAGTTGCCTAAAACACGTATTCACTGACAAGTTATATAGTTTCGTTATATAATTTTTTTGAATTTTAATTTGTTCCCAACTTCCCTTCTTTGCTTCGGTAAAGCTTAGACTAGTTTTGACGACAGACCCATATACTCAGAGTTAGCCTCGTTTCAGCATTAAAATTTTCACATCAATGCCAATAACAAAAATAACAAATACACAACTTCAACGATATAAACGCTTTGAAATTCCACGGACCTTCACGTAAACACGTGTATATTCTAGTGCACGAGATTGAGGCGAATCCTGAGCAACAGAAAATTCCAAAATTAGCGTAATACATATACCTACCTGCCCAGCACCGACTGGTAAAACCATAATAATGAGGCACAGGATACCAAAGCTCTCCATGGTTAGTGTGCTTTTATGCTAAAAAAGTTGAATATTATTAGTATTAGTAGTATTGTTCATTCTTACTAAGTAAACAAATTTATTTCTTTTTATTATATTTTTTGAAATAGAAATTAGTTAATGTTCATATTGCCACTATTTTTAGGGGACATATTGGGTTATATTTACAGAAAACATTACTAGAAATTACTAATTTAAGAGCCAAGGAAATAAATCCTATTCACACCGGGCCTAAAAATGTTGTTTAGTTGAACTAGTGCCTTGCCTAACTAAACAACTTTAAAATCTTCTTTAAATAAACTACTTTGGGGATGTAGTTTTAACCCTTTATAAGGAGCAAGGATGGCAAAGCTGGTTAGTGCGCGGCCTTCGGTGCAAGAGGTCCGAGATCGATGCCAGTTACTTCGCATCCTTGTTTCGACTTCTTTCCTTTCTGTGTAGCTTTAAATATCCGTAAAACGGAGCACTGATGGAGAGAGGGGCCGGGGTAAAATGAACGCACTATCGGCCTCAAGTAGATTAGTCACGGAGTATTACGAGCTACCGACGTAAATAAGGACGCTTTACCTGTATAAATATGGCAGCCAAACCACGAAGGAAATGCGATACTGAAATAAATTAACTTATAGTACACTCGACAAAATTACTCGATTCTGATTGGTCTAGAGGATTACAATTAGAGCGTTAATTGGTACTCCGCGGGAGTACCAATTAGGTCGCTATGGAAACACGGCCAAAAGCGGCAAATTTCCCCAGTGAAATGAGTGAAATTCCCAAAAAAATCAGTGTTTTATAGATTAAAATGGAAAAAATTTCAGAAAACTGTTCAATACACACATAGGAAGGCCTCAAATTATGATAGACAAATTCAAGACCTAATAAATCATGTCTTGTAGTAGAAAGTCGTTTTTTCTTTCTAGTTTTCGCCTAACAATTTGAGTTGGAGTTTTGAATGTTCTCGTTTTACTACCTGTTGTCTTCTGTGGTCTTCTCGAAAAATATATTCAACACCACATCTACAATAATTGTACAATATGTAGAAAACAGCTAACAATAGTTTTAAAGCAGATTTCTTTCCGTTTAGCGAAAAAACACAGCGAGTAGAGGCTCGTTTTTTGTTTTGAAAATAGTTAAGATCAAATCTTACCGGCAAACTGTCGAGTAGTTAAATTGTAGAGAGACGAATTCAGCTATTTATCACAAGTTAATTGATCCTAAGTTATCAATCCAGTCTTGAAATAATAAAATCTTCAGATAATTCACCATTCAAAGAAAATAGCAGCGAAATTCTTCAAGCTACAGGAGGGAATAATATCCAAAGCACATGGTCTGATCACTGGCGACTCGTTCACGGCAAGCTGTACTTCAAAACTTTTAACTTGAACGACATATTTGTCGCTTTTATCCCTTTTGATGTTGTCCAGCTAACTTGTTTTCAAAGAAAGTATTTTTGAAATTGTGTTTTTGCAGTTATTAGCAAATGCTAAGAGGAAAAAAACTTATATTAGCGAACTGTAAACTCTCAACTTTCGCTTAGTTTTCACACAGTACGTTTTCAAAGAAATAGAGATTACTTCATGAAAAGCGCGCGCGTACGGGATTTTCGCACGAGTTGGTGAAGTATCTGAAATCGAACGAGTGAGCGCAGCGAACGAGTGAGATTTCTGATACAAAACCAACGAGTGCGAAAATCCCGTACAAAGCGCTTTTCATGCTGTAATTTATTTATTTTATACATACTGAGATTTTGTTGTTTTTAATTTATTCACATTTAATTGGTTTTCTAAAACAATTACAAAACTCGTGTAATAATTTCTTTTCGAAAAATTAAGCTTTTACTAGAAGCTATGATGTAAAAATATCAGTAATCATAACTAGTACCATAGTTAATGGAGTGGAATGGTTTGGAAACCTATTGTTCTAGACTTTTGTTTGGTTAGCGATGTTGAAACGTACCATCACGTGATATTGACCGTGCACAATGAACCAAAGCAAGTATGGCTGAAAATACTAGTTTCCGTACTATTTTCATGTACGAACATTTTGAAAGAGTAAAATTTTCATGCTAAGATTACAAAGAAGAGGATAAATAATTCGCGCAGATACAGTTAAGTTACTAGATGATAAATAAGAAAGCGTTCAAAAAGGTGATTCCATTTTCAGTAAACAGTTAACCTCTGTCATGTAGGATTAATCAACAAATATCTCCTATTTTAGAATATTTTTGAGAAAAATATCGTCTATGTTCCCTAATTTACGATGAACAAACGCTGCAACTTTTCCTTCTCTGTGCACGGTCAACGTCATATAACAATAGAAAAAGTCGAACAAAAACTTACAACAATAGGTTTCCAAACCATTCCACTCCATTAACTATGCTAGTACAAAGTAAAATCGGTAAGCTAATGAAGTTTTGGCTGATTTTTTTTTTCTTTTGGCTTAGTTTGTCACTGTGGGCTGTCTTCGTCTGACGACTCCAACACACGCTTGATGCGTTTAAAGCTACGTGTAGACTCTGTTGATTTAAATGAGTGATTTGCGGAATTCGGTGACTTGTTAACGGTGTTGATTGTTATATTAAACTGTCCTCCGTGAAAAACTGCTCCACTGAAAGGACCTGCTGGAGGCAAACTAGAACTTTTCATGAATGAAGATTCACGGCACTCGGTGTGCACTGCACTTTGTAAACTCGACACTGGCCTTTTTTCTATAGACGTACTTGTAGTATTATTTCCACTCAGAATCAAAGACATGTTTTTCTGTTGTTCGTTTGAGATGGTACTGTAGTTGTTGACGCTTGAAGGTTTCTGTGGCCAGATAATTGCATTATATGAGTTGGCGGGACGTTGTTGTCGTTCAGTTTTTGCATCATAGTTTTTCGTGCGCTATGGTTGGTGAGTCTTCGCTTTTCATCAAAACCTGCTTTGTCTGCCATAGTTTTCATTAAACTATTTAACTTGTTGACTCCCATTGCATTGGTCTTGAACCATGGTTTATCAGGGTTCTTAGCATAATTAATACCAAGATAAAACGGTGAATCGCTATCCTTCATCGAGCTAGGTCTTTTCTCAGAATAAACTTTGTAAACAAACACTGGATCTCTGTCCGGCGAACCATCTCTTCTCTTCTCTTCGTGTCTTCGAAAGAGTATTTTTGTTTTTTTGGTCTTCTATAAACTTGTCTATAGGTTTGTCTAGAGACACAAATCTTCTTGATTGTTCAGCCATCCTCACAAATATCTCCTAGCTCTTGATAAGTTTGAAATACGAACAACTAGCGTACACCGAAAATATTATTTTGTGAAAGCTGCCCGACAAAGCTACCCGCGATGACCGCGAAAACACGATTCGCCTCGACAGTGGTTTGTGATTGGACGAAACGCTTTTTTCACGTGTGAGAAATTCATTTCGCCTCTCTGATTGGCTGAAAAAAGTCGCGAACTGGTTTTTCACATAGGGAGATTTGATAAGAAAATCTCAGTATGTATAAAATAAAAGTCGCTTCTTGATTCGCTGTTTAGTTGTCAGTACTGTCATTCAATAGTTGTAAACATGCATTAAAATGGCTTTTTACTTGAGATGTAAAATTATTTTCTAGTATTTTGTAGTTCAAATCATACATAAAATACTAATTTAAAAAGGTTTTACAGCAACGTTAACACTTTCTATGCTGTTCTTGACTTAGCTTTCTTGGAGAAGGGTCGGTTATAGCAAAGGCAATGAAGATGGATGAATGCCTTCGCTTCGCATTTTTTATAAAATTTTGTCGAGTGAACTATAAATAAAAAATCGCACGACCTTCTCGTACAATTTGGAATTAATAGGCACTCGTAATGTTTTGAAAGTTCTTTAATTGCACTCGCCTAAAGGCTCGTGCAATTACAAGAACTTTCAAAACATTACTCGTACCTATTAATTTCCAAATTGTACTCGAGGTCGTGCGATTTCCTATACATATTTCTAGAATTTTATTCTTTTTATACCACTTATTTTTATGATAAATAAATAGATACAAGACAATTAACAGAATTTAGGTGTTAGGATACCTGAAAAGTTTGAGGACTAATCAATGGTCAACATTCAGATAAAAAGTAGTAAAATACGTGGGTAATAAATAATAGATAATTTTAATAAAAATAATTTATTAAAATATCCTAACATAGAATTTAAATAAAACTTCGCACATTTAATGCTACTCATTCCATAAATAAAAGAGAAAAGGGGGTCTCCATGCTGGTTTCGGCGCTAGATGACAGTAATTTTTGGCAATAGTCCCTTTCACAGTTCCCTGCACCATCTTGAAAGGTAGCTGTGCTTTTGCATCGAAGCGAGAAGAACGTTGAGCTTGCAAGGATAGAGACATGTGAATAATTGTCCAAGGTGTTAAAAAAGGTCTCTATCATTACAAGCTCGCCGTTCGTCTCACTTCGATGCAAAGGCATGGCTATCTTTCAAGATGGTTCAGGGAACTGTGAAGGGGACTATTTTGGGGTCGTGCAAATGCAATTTTCGAAGATCATGAGAATCGAACAAAAGGCCCAAGTAAGTGCTAGCATTAAAATATTAACGTTTTCTTCAGTTCTATTATGAAGCATAGAAACATTTGGATGCCAAAACTTTGGTAGAAAATGCAGTTTCCTGGTTGTTTTCTGTATCTTGTGTATTTGCAATGAAACGTTTTCATCAGCCGGCCGCCATCTTGAATCCGTAGTAATAGACAATGTGCCCGAGTTGGCGCTGGCTAAAAAATCGTGCTCAGTAGCGCGTACGCAATGCCAAACTACGGAATTAGTTATCTTAAGCTAAGGTGGCTGCCTACTATAGAAAAATCCATGAAAAACGTTTTAAATCACCAATTTTTAAACACAAATTTAATGCTGATTTTAAATCTGGGGAAACAATAGGGTGTCCCGAGGTCACTACTGCGCACGCTACTACGCTACCACAATTAAAGATGTCGAGAATTTTGAGATTATTAAATATAAAGATAAAGATGTATTAAATATGTAATATTAATATAAATTATGTGTGTTAAAAAGACGAATGTGAGTCCTAAACACTTTTCGTAAAGTGGCATCGTTGAATAAATCCTTCCCGCTCAGGCCAGTTCCACTTTACAAATGCGTTTTCAAAACGCTCCGTCTTCGTCTCGCCGAAATCGCATCGAAATCCCACACGTTAAAACACGCGGTCAGAAATTTACGCAATATCATCATCTGCGCATGCGAATGACGTCGACAATTTCAAAAGATTCTGTTTACGCATGTCCACAATAATAATAATATAGGCCTCCGTTTTTGAAATCTCTCCTTTCTGGATAATGAACTAATAAATGTGTTCAGCATGGTACCTTTTTCTTACACACGTACTTCTTGCGTTTTATAGGATATAGGCCGATACCCTCACACTGTAGCTGCAACAGCGGGGAAGAGAGTGGCAACTTTTTTTTGCTCCGACGAACTTGTCCAACTGAAGACCATGAGTATACCAGTTCCTGTCCTAAGGAGATTCATAGTGTCTGTTGCTTTCCCGGTACCCCTGATAAAATATACCGGGTTTGAATTCCAAAGTGATGCCTGATTTGAAAACGTTAAAAAAGTAGACTAAAAAGAATCCATCTAGAAGCACCTGTAATTATAGGTGGTGGAAAAGAGGGGGTAGTTGAGATTTTGGCAAATTTCTATTCTTCACATTTCTTTTCCCTATTTTTCTTGCTCGCCTCCACCCTCCCCCCCCCCCCCCCCCCCCCCTCCCCCTCCTATCTTTCCCCTTCCTAGACAAGACAACGTATTTCATTGGCTCGACCCGTATAAATAAAGACATTTTACATAGGATTTTGTTGCCGAATAAATTTACTTTAAAATTGACCCCCCGCCCCCTCTCTTTCACACACACTTTTTTCTTTCTTCAGCCTCCCCTGGTTCTTAGAGTATGAAATAAGTAGCTAATATACCTACTTCATATTTTGCTTGCTTGGAAACTTGGAAAATATGGTCTTACCCTGGGAATTGGAACCTATTGTTTTGCCCTCCAAATTGAGCTGCATTCCGACTTGCTGCAAGGGGTCTATTTGACATGAACCTTTTTCCATGAATTGAATCAAAACTTTGCAGAAAAAAGTTTAAAGAATATATATTTTTACAACATTGCCGAGTGGGCACTTTTTAAATAAAAAGCACTCCGAAGTTTTTGAAGAAAGTAGGCGAAATTTTCTTGGGTTTTCGGCCATTTTCATGTTTTTTTCTCTTCAAAACCGCTGACTATTTCTTAACACATAGTTTGATATGCATGACTTTCCATAGGCACGTGCCTTTGAAGTCTGTCATGGGGACATAAAAAGAAACCATTAAGGACGTTCGCGGGCAAAAGCGTTTCCAATGTTTTTTCCCCCCTTAAAACTTCGCATGATTATATAAGACCACCATAGAAGTTCCATGGGCTAATAAAAAAGGAGTGTCACCGTTATCGTTTAGGAATGAGGTGATATCAAAGTGCAGCCTTTTTCTTGTCGAAAATCGTTTACGCGCAAAACATAAGTTGAGCAGGAAAATCATTTTTTTGTAGAAAAAACTAAATGGATTGCTAAACAGTTTTTTAAACAACCGTCTAATAACCTATAGATAAATATTATGTGTAAATATTTATGAATACATACAAATAACTTTTAGTTTTTGACTGGAATATTCATTCACAATACAACATTAAGTGACGCTTTCGCTGTCGAAATATTCCGATCGAAATCGTTTACGCAACGACCGTGACGAAGTTTGATCTTGAAAAAACATGGGTCACGCACGCGCGCGATGTCACGCCATATGCGCAGAACATATGCGCACAAACAATACCTGCGAACGTCCTTAATTTGGCTCGATGGGATTTTCTCGGAGCGCTACGTTACAACTAAATCGCAAATGCGCAGACTTAAATAATAGTTCCAGTAACCACAAATAATAGTTTCCAGTTGAGGTTGGAATTGCTGCGCACAGCAAAACTACTGATGTTTACTATAGGAAGATGGGTAATGACCGGTCGTAAAACGTCAAAGAAATAAAAAGAAAGAAAACAGAAGGAAGGGAAGGAAGAAGAACGGGAAGAAGAACAAACAAAGAAGTGCTGGAAAAGCGTTTTTAAAATATAGGGTTAGATAAATGTACTGATAATTTGATTATTCTTAACACAGTACGCCGACAAAGTGTTTTTTTTTAACTGAGACATGAAATTTATACTGAAAAGCCGAAAAATACTGAAAGCTTCAGTGAGACTAGGTACCAGTTGTTTCATGTCCAATTTGTGTTCATTGAGTTTTACTTTTTGGCTACATGTCCATTTCTTTTTGTCTGAAGTTCGTGCGCTGGCAAAAGAGAAACGCAGTATAAGAGGCTCATTTGAAAAAAACTAATAAAGGTAAAAGGTAAAGGTAAAAAATTGGGTTAAAATTATGCAAAATATTGAATTTCTTAGTAAAATTAAACATCTATCTGGACCAAAGGAAGACGTCTACGAATGAGCTTTTTTTATGTAATTTCAAACTGACTCAGGACAAAAAATATAAGTACTTTAGCTGGAACGGGGAGATGGGAAATAAGTTCAAAACTCAAGAAGAGTTTTTCTGTAATTGTTTTTTTGTTTTACTAGCTTAGAAATACCTGATGAAAGCACATCTTGGCAGTCAATATGTAAATTACTCGATAACGTTTTCATGCAAATGAACTATATGATATGACAAGTTAAAACTACTTTTAATTAGAAAGATAATTCGTTGAATTGATGCCTTACTGCTGTGTTATTGGGAAAAACTGTCTAAGCTTTCTTCACCTACAAATTCATCACTGAGTTAAAGAGAAGAAAAGTAGTTCGTATGATAGTACGGGTTAGGATGGACAAACTCTTGTTTTAAGGTGGCTCAATGGAGTTTTCTTGGCGCGCTACCTCTCAACTTCATATCTCAAATGCGCTGACACTAACAATTCCTTGGTGAAAACACTTTTCAAGGTTTTAAGGGAAAGTTGAATATTTTTGAATAAACATGTTTTTACTGAAATCGAAATTAATATATAATTGCGATGAAGTGTTGTTGTGTTTTCTTAATTGCCACTTTTTCTCCATTTTTGACACAAGTTTTCAAATCGCACTTGAGTCTTGGAGAATGAGTACTTTGCTCAAAGCTCAGAAATTCTAAAGAAAATATGTGAAAGCCTTTTCGAGAAATTTGATGTTGAAGTTTCCAATGAAATATGGAAATTTTGAAAAAACAAAACATTTTAGTAAACGTCGTGAAAAATTATTTAATTAACCTGTTTTATCTAAAGCTGTCTGTGCATCCATTTGGAGCAATGAAAAAAATAGAAAGAAATCGTATCTTATAACCTCAAAAAGTTTACGTATTTGCGCTTTGAAATTGGAAAGTAGAGCGCCGAGCTTTTCCTGACCCATATTAGTCTCTGATGGAGCCCTAGACAGCGAAAGCTTAGGCACTTTGTCCATTTTCACAGCAGGAAAGGCCAAAATTCAACGAGTTTCCGAGTATATCTGCCATCCTGCTAAAGGAATATTTTTTTAGACCAGTTAAATGTTAAATTCTTAAATGTTAAGCCTGAAAGTCGTTTATGTTCTTTCTATTAATACAGTATTGTAGTCTCACCAAAGTATAAACAGAGCATTGTACTTATCAAATTAAAAACCTTCATTATGAATTCTTCCAAAAGTTGCTGAGATGCAATCCTACGTTAACTTGTAATAATTTATCTTTACGTTAGTATTGTCATTCGGCTCTCTTTTATTTTGAAAACAAGGCAAGAGGTCTTAAAAACACTAGTTTTATTTTAATCATATTTGAACCTTCCTATCTTCATGCATTAATTACCTTCATTTTACCGACATATCCTGAAAACAACTACAAACTAGATTAACCTATTTTAATCGCCTGTCGTTGGAGTTAGTCAAACGAACAGTAAGAAACAGATGACCGTTCCTCGCTTACCGAGAACACCTTCTCCAAGACAGGTAAGGCGTTGTCTGCTTCTTTTTTACGTATTGCTGTTGCTACTAGTATTGCTTTTCGAAATAGTTTTTATAAGTATGTTGGAAGAATAAATAAATATTTTATTGCATTTTATTTTTTCTCGGAAAAACTTTTTTGTTATATTTTGGGATATTCATTACTGTATAATTTGGGTCTTTTAGAACCAGATCAGTAACGTTTAAATGGAGTATAGATATTTAAGAATTTAGTCAGTGTTAGGAAAGCTACAAGAAGATGCTCTTGTTGGCAATTTTGTTGCCTTTTACAGCTGTTTTCAGCTTTCTGGTCCAGACCGAACTAACTACGAGTCCTAGCTTTCTTCATCTTTAAAAATACCATAAAATTATTGAGCAAACCAGGTCCAAACATCCAAACCAAGCGCTTCCTTACTCGAATTTTTCAAACGATATGAATTCTCTAGTGAGTAACAATTAACAGAGAATAATAGAATATGAACTCTGTTTATAAGATGATTGTTGGTATCGGGCATTTAGCCAGCGAGTGTATTAGGTATCATGTGACATTTCTTTTGGTCTAATTGTCTTTTTTGGTGGACAACATTAATAACATTGACTGTATATCTAATAGTTTTTCGCCAAATATGCATTTGTTCAAAAAAGAGGCTATTGGGATTCAATAACTTCTTTCTTAGCATTTTCTACTTCCTAATTTACATTCAGTATTTCAAGGACCTGAAACCGCTGCCGGTTTGTTGAGTCACAGGCTTCGTTGATCGTCAACGTTTGAACCTGAGAAAATGTATTTGTTTAGTCCAAGACTGAGTGGTAAGGGAGGCTTTTCAGCATTTGGAAGCGACGGTGGGATTCAGATTTTTGTTATGGGAAGAGAATTGGTTTGATGTAGAAAATGTAAATCTATTTACGTCGTTTGCGGAGTGATCATTTGACAATGACAATATGTTTATTTACACCTTAAGTTTACATGTTGAAAAATAATTTACAATGCCGTTTTTTTCGGGGTTAACTAACTGGAATAACCAAAGGTGGCTATACGAGCCTATATGAGCTATCTATATTAAGTAGTAATTTTTTTTTAGTCATAATGTAAACGCTGCATTCGAGAGAAAAAAATAGGCAAAAAAGAAATAATTTATGAAAAGGAAATGAATATATAATATAGGTTTTTTCTCTATAATTATAGCACACGAAAGTAAAGAGAGTTTTGGAGAATGTTAGTCTAGATACGACTTCACTCATTCGTTCACTCTCCTTCAGTTAGGGAAGCTCATGTTTAAGCTTCGATTGAATTGGCATTTAGTAATCATCGCCAGAAAACTGCGACATGCAAGTGCGGTCAGCGGTATTCAATGGGCGCATTGCGCATGCGTTTAATAAGTGGAAACAGAAAAAACTTACTCTATCGAAGATATTTAAACAAGGAAATCAAGATTAAGGCCCATCTCGACTTTATCTTAGAATTTTTTTAGTGGAAACTCGCGCGTTTTTCAAAAGTTCCCGCAAGTTTATTAAAGACCGCTGACATTTCTGATTCATTCGCGGGCTTACGGACCTTCCTGCGATGGTACATACATTTGGGCGCTATTTTCTGGGGGTCCCACTGGATATTCGGACCAAATATGCTATTGTGTGCCCCGATCGAGAGTTGCTCTTCAAAATGGCGTTTCAACTATGAGATTTGGCTTATTCTTTGCGAAGATATCAAGCCCCGAAGTCAGGGCATTTTGCGAACTTTAACGGGGAAACATGGAGGTATTTTTAAGCTGTTTAACTGCTGTTATTGTTCAGCAATCGAAAGGAAACCTCGGATTTTATCCTAGAGCCGAGACTTAGTTTCGAGCTGGTGCTCAAATAATTAAACAATATTTCTGAATGCAGACATTTGTTTCTTTTGTCGTCTATTCTCTGTTTCGGCGAATTACAAACTAATTTAACTTTCGTTTATTTTTCCGTTCTCATACAAACCTCTGCTTTCAGTGCGATTTCTCTAGGAGTCATTTTGAAACTTAAAAAGGAAACCTCAAATTTAGATTAAAGTAATATTTTTCTTGCAGGTTATAATGTCCTATAAATGAATTACAAATTGTGATGCAGACATTTTTGATCCGCCAACACACAGGCTATATTTTAGACACTTTTTGTTTTAAACCCATACATTTCTCATAACTTTTCGCCGGCCGTATTTTCTTCTGAGCCGGGTTAACCATGCGTGACATGGGTAGCGGCGCGGTTTTCTGGCGATGTTGATTTTTACGGAGGGAAGAATAACCGGAAGAAATTAGAGAGTATACCAGTGAGTGACCGCCATAGATAGATCGCTAAATGGAAGAAGATCGAAGGGGCAGAAAAGAAGAAATAAGCAACAGCAACAACGTCATTTATTTAGTACGTTTTTGTAGGATGGGGTAGTTTTTATTTATTGAAGTCAATTATATTAAATAAAAAATACTAATAAGTAGTAAGGTTCGCGCAGTACAGGCCGGGTTTTTGAGGCTTTTTGAGGCTTTTGCGGGGCTTTGTGAGGCTTTCCTATTGTTTAAGGTTGTCATGGTGACCCAGTGACGTAATAGATTCGTTAATTATTCCTAAATGTACTATTGTTGGACAAGTCTTTTGTTGTGGGATTCGATTTATAGATCGCGGGGATTTTGAATTTTTTATCGAACTCTAAGACTTAACCAAGCAAGTCAGAAAGCAAGAACAGGATCTGATTATGGAATTAAGAAGTGGTCGTGTCCTCAGTTTTGAAAGCCAAGAGTCCACGATCCAAGATACTATCCTAGAAGATTCTGAAATGATACAACAACTGAAAACCTTATTTGGATTGTTGTTTTATCACATGGGTGAACGATTAGGCATCGAGGTAAATCTACACGAATTCCGAATAATCCATGGAAGAAGACCGAACTTGATTGAATTGCATTCCTTGAGAGCGAACAAAGAATCCTGGCACACCATATTTCACAAAGTATGGAATCGTATGCAAGTAGAACTCCCTCCTGAGAAAGTACTTCACTTGATTCCCCACGTTTTACTTCAAGAGTATACCATACAACCAGAACATCCTCTGTATTCTGAGCCCCATGCGATACTGACCAAATACATTCGAGATCTTTATGAGAATCACAGCTGTGAGAGAATGATTGAGTTCATGTGTGAAGAACACAGGATTAATGAACAGGCCTCGGTAGTACGCAACAGAAAATTTTATCTGAATCAGATCGCCTCAAATTTAATCTAGCAGGTGTTTTTCCTACCTGAGTACCTTCACCAAAATAATACCCTGGGAAAAGATGTTGAAGTCTGCAAGAAATGAATGCTGTTTCTTCTCTGAGAAAAATGGTGGCTGTACAGTAGTGAAACTACCTTATACCTACTTTACTATGATTCCTACCTACGAGTACAAGATCGTTGAAACGGGACAAAAGTTTACCAGTCACGAAACTAATGCGCGTAAAGCTCTGTTACTTCACAAGAGATGCACTGAGAAACACAAATGGTTGTAATACTTTACGAGAAATATTTTGTGTAGTTTTTTGTTTGTTGTTTGCCAAGATTTATTCATTTAAAAAAAATAAAATCCATTCAATCTATCTTGTCGTTTCAAATAACTAGCATCAAGACCCGACTATTGTCTGCAAAACAATACGATTAATGACTCATAAACGAGAAACAATCACAACTGCCAGTTACATGCAGCTAATTATTCAAATACGAAGGAAAGCGTTTAAAGTGTAAAATCTTTATTCATCATTTAACATCAGTAATAACAATATTAGATATCATCAACCATTTTTATTATTCTAAGGGTATGAACTAGTGCTCATATTTATAAGGGGAACGGTTCATCTTTACTCGTACTGATCGACGCACACTTTTTCCAGAGTTTTTAGTCGGATTGCCTTCTAAATAGTTTTTCAATTCAAGACGCGGTCGTTTTCGACGTTTAGGAAGTGAATCAGGTGGGGTCAAAAGCGAAGAAGGTGGTTGTATCAAAGGAGAAGGTGCCATGAGAGATGATGTAGGAGTCTGTGGTATTTGTGGTTCAGTGGAGACTAACACAGGAGAGGCTGTGATAGGTGATGATGCGGGTAGAGGAAGAAAGTTAGATGGTTCAGCAGGTAGCGGCGAACTCCTTGCGGGTTCGATAGATAATTGGTCTGCAAGTAGTGACTGAAATTCTGCAGCTTGGCTGGGAATTGATGTTGGGCTAGCCAATTCCACAAGACTGGGATTCATTTTCTTCTTGTAACTCAAATAATTGTTTTGAAGTTGAATGTATTGTCTTGCTTTTTGACTTTTGTCCATATTAGAATCCTTGAGAAGGTTATTCATTTGGTCTTTTAAATTTTGCATCCTAGAAATCTCTGGGGGCAGTACAAGATTTTGTCGCTCAATGTACTGGAGCAATTCCTCAGGTACATTTTTCTATTGCTCTTTCTCCTCTCCAGGGAAGACATTGGTTCTCAATCTACAATTGTCTTGAGTGGTGGTCTTCAAATCAATAAATAGATATCCAAAAGGTCTACTGACTGCTTGTTCATATTTTTCGAGAAAATATTCTGTTTTTCCTGGATACATTTGTCTGGCTAGATTAAGGATTTGAAGTTTGTCTCTTGGATTTTTGAATATGACCAAATAATGACAATTCAAACTAATGTCTCGATTCACTTTTCCTTGATGAAAAATATTCTGTACCATGTAGATGACACTGAGATTGCGGTGATGCGATCCTTTGGCAAACAAATTTACGATACGTTTATCATTTCCAGTTTCTGTCATCTGGTCATCAATCACTATAAGATTCCGTAGCTTGATATCAAAAAAGTGATCTTTTTCCAGTTCCTGAGGAATACCTCTAATAAATTCGATGCCCGGTACAGTCCTTTTAAGGACTGTACCGGGCATCGAATTTATTAGAGGTATAGCTGTTCTTATGAGGAGGGCCAAAAACTGTTTTTCTGCTCTGCCAGTCTATGTAATTAAGTCCCAAACACCAGCTGAAAACACGTTAATGAATACCAAACGAAAGACTCTTAGAAGTTAACGTCTCATTCAGAAAAAAGGCAGCCAGTGTATGTTTGAAAGAGTTAGTTACACGAGTCGATTTGTCTTCGCTAGTTTTGAACTTTTTTCCCCTTCTAACTTTACCGTTTTACTGATTGTAACATGCTCTTTCCACTTATAGTAATTATGTTTCTGTTTTACTAATTTCAAAGTACCTAATAATAAAAGCTTAATTTCAGAGTCACTATATAAATTAGTCGACAACGTTTTTATGCTGTGCTATTTTAAAAATAAATGGGCTATTTGAAATGGCATAACTTAAAACTACTTCTTAAAAATTAAGCCTGAACATCGTTCATATTCTTACTATTAATACTGAGTCTCACCAAATAATAGCTATAGCCACGAAATGATAATTTCCTATACTAATTACAATATAGTATATAAATATATAAGGAAGGAAAAAATTAAACCGAGTGAAATAAAATTTATGTAAATAGAACAAAAATATTCATAAATGAAATACGTTAATTATCTAAGAAAAAAGGAATCATTATATAATCTAGACGCTGTAAATTTACGATAACTACATTTAAAACTTGCCAAAGAGTTAGAATTACGTATGTCAATTGGTAATGAATTCCAAACGCCAGTGTCTATGTAGTCAAATGTTCGTTGCCCAAAAAAAAAGTGGAATCGTTAATAGCTTATTTGTTTTCGCCCTAGTATTTTAATTAAAAGCGTAGGAGTATTCTTAAATTTGTCTGCAAGATATTGAGGAGCTAGATTGTTAAGACTTTTAAATACTAAAATGGCTCTAAAATATAGTTAGATCTTTCGTCAATAGGGAGCCAGTTGAGTTCCTTGAACACTTCGATAGGTCTCATATCTTGGTTACGTTTAACATTTTAGGGTTTTGTGAACACGTTTTAATTGCTCTTTACAGCAATTGCTCCACACAACAATCCCATAATCTATAAGTGGTTGAATTAAACTATTATAAAAGAGTTTGCGTGCATAGAGTGGCAAAATATGTTTGATTCTTCTGAGGAGAGCTAGTCTACTGTTTATTTTCTTAATTAAGTTACTAATATGAACAGACCAGTTCAAGTTCTGATCAAGAGTTAGACCTAACAGTTTATGGCTAGATGCTTGCTTAGAATCAATTTCAATGTTCAGTGAATGTAAATTTGTTGCTTTGGTTTTATAGCTGGAGCCAATGGCTAGGAATTCAGTTTTATCATGATTCAGGACAAGATAGTTTCTGTGTATACAATCCCCAATATGCTGCAGGTCTTTATTTAGCGTACTAGCCATCTCTTCAGTTGTTCTCCCTGCTATATATACTGTGGAGTCAGCGGCATACATATCTGCATTGGTGTTTTTCATAATTAGTGTTAGATCGTTCATAAAAATGGAAAACAAAAGTGGGCTCAACATTCCCCCTTGTGGAACTCCAAAGTTAATAGAAGAGATGTCGGAGAGCACGCCACTAAGAAAAACAGCTTGAGAGCGATCTTGCAAATATGATTCCAGTAATTTGAAGCTACTGTTGTCTATTCCATAGCATGATAGTTTTTGTAGGAGAATGTTTCTATTAATAAGATCAAACGCTTTTCTTAGATCTATCATCACTGATCCATTGAGCTTACCCTGATCCATGTCTGTAAGTTTAATTAAAAGTGATTGACATGAGTGAAGTTTTCTAAATCCTGATTGGTTATCAGATAGCAGATTGTGTTGCTCTAGATATTCCGTCAGATGAAGATGTAGATGTCTTTCCAGAATTTTGGAAGATAAACATAATTTTGGCGCCTAGGGTTAAGAGTCAGTCAAATGAAAAGTAAGAAACAGATGACCGTTTATGCTTACTGAGAACACCTTCTCCAAGACAGGTAAGGCTTTGTATTGCTGTTGCTACTAGTATTGTTTTTTCCAAACGTTTATCGGATCCGCAAAATCCTTAGAAACTCCCGGATTTTAAAGGAATTTTTAAATTGAAATAATGTTGCTGCTGGTGTTGCTCAAGTCTTTCTTCATGGATAATATATAGATTTAGGCACTGCCTAAAAGCGGAGTTCCCATAAATAGTATATTAAGTGCTAAAAACGTGACAATTGTGTGACGCGGCATAACGCTGGTTATAGCGTTACCACTTCGTTTGATTTTACCAGAATCCAGGAGGAAAAACTAAAAGAAATACCATTATTTTAAGCCTTCAAAAGCATTAGAAAACTTTTCAATTCGAAGAAAAATAATCATAGATCGTAGAGCATATGAATACATGTATAGAACAAAGGATTTTATTCAGCAAATCTTAGTAATCAAAGTTGTAAGTTTTTTAGGTGGAAAGTGAACTACACTGAAAATTGTCGAAAAATATTACTGATAAGCTTAAGCTTACATTCACTTGAACTTCACATGTAAAAAGAGACATATTCATTAATGCAAGATAATAATTTTCTTTGTTAGTAAGTTGGTCTTTGAAAAGTTTTTTTTCAGATTTATTCTTAACTTTATTATCGAGCGAAATATCATCTTACAAAAACATAAGCTTATCCATAAAAAAAAACAAGCTCATCATTTTTGCGATTGTGTAATAGTAATAGCTGGAAAAGCCCGATAAATAGCAAATGTTTGGTGTGATATGTATTCCTTTTTCATATTTCATTCAACATTAAAATAAATTATCTATAAAAATGTCAAAATATTCATATGATTATGAAACTGGAATCTTGTTTTGACTTCGCGTGAGGTTCGCTGGCCGTCAAATATGTTTTTTCAAAGAACCAAGTCTTTTTACTAAGTCTTAGCCTTTTTTCTTGAAATGGGATCAAAAACAAAAGATCAAAGCTTCAAATATCGCTTTTTTGGTTCACAAGTATTGAAGAAAAAGATGATAAAAATCTAGAATGCAGTAAAAACGACAAACTATCCAAGTTTTTCTGACAATGTTTGCCGAACCAACGTCCTTGGCTTGTCTGAGAGTTTCTCCAGCTAGTTTACACATTTCTTGTCGATTTTTTACGAAATATTAGTTAAAATTAATGAATTTACCTTCTATGAAGTGTTTTCTACGGAACTGAAATATCATTCTTGCAGTATAATCAGGTTTTTCTGGTCTACAGGCCACTTTTTCTCTCACTGAAGTTTCAGTCACGAAACTTCATCTAATCGTAAGGTTAAGAATCTTCCCTCACTTTCCCTCGCTAAATCTTCTTTAGCAAGTCGCTAAAGTCGAAAAATTGTTTTTGTTCACTTTAAGACAGACATGACTTCGACTAAACGTATTTTTCGCATTGCAAAAATAAGAAAAAATACTTCTTGATCCATCTTTGACTACATTATTGCAATTTTTCTGTGCATTTGTGAGTAAGCAAAGCGCGCGGGAACCCTGTGCAAAGTGGTACACGGACGGACGTATGTATGTATGTACGTATGTATGTATGTATGTATGTATGGACAAGATGATGACGTAATCAAGCCATGAAAAATCAACTCGATGGGTTACCATTTTTTCTTAAGTATGGTGCTCCGCTCGCGCGGGCCTTCGGCCCGCGCGGGAGCTCCGCTAATATCCTTGAAGAAGAAAAAATGAAAAAAAAATCTTAATATCTTGATATCCATGAAGAAGAAAGAAAGGGGAAGAAAAGAAGGCCAAAATATAACGAAAACGTAATTCGAATTCGCTCTACTTTTGGATTTAAGTAGTGTATGATGAAGTATGAAACGCTGTGTAGTTGGTTTTTAAAAATCTTTTTTTCCTTTCGAGAAAAATGGGAAAAAACGGTTTGACCCCACAGAGACGGTTCTCGCTATCTAAATGTGGCTGAAAATTGCATACGTTCGCTTGATCCGCGTAGCAAAACCTGCTGATCCAAATAACCTTATAATATTTTCTACTTAAAGTACAGCCCTTCTTTGCTTATTAACAGTAGCTTTATAAAAATCGAGCGACTGGGAAAATTTTAGTACAATGAAAAAGGAAAGGGCACTTAGTTACAAATGTTCGTCAGTGCATCTCAATAACTGTGGGTTTCTCCATGTGCCATCTTTCTAAATCTTATGATATTAAAGACGACAACTAGTGGAAAACTGCTCTTTTGAAAAATGTATTTTTTATTTTTGCGAAATAATTATGCTCTTTTCCAGACAGACCAAGAGAGCATAAATAAGAGAGGGAAACTTGTTAATACCGCGCACGCCATGTGAATTCCCGATTGGGCTATTTTTAGCATCAGCTTACAAACAATTTTCGCCATACCCTACTCCTGTGCGTCCAAAATTGTGTGCTTCATCCAAACCTGGAGGTAGCGAAAGCATGTAAAGAGTTTTTTGGGAAAATATAAATTTGGCGTCTTTTCGAGTGTCCAACAGCCTCAGTCGTGTTTAATCAGAAAAACGAACATAGCCAATTCAGCTCTTTTTGCTTTATCTTGCTTTATCTAATAGATTTTGTCGAAAAAAAGTGAGAAAAATAAACGAAAAGTATTATATGTTGTTTTTGAGCGCGCGCGCACACGTCCACGCCATCAAAAAATTAAAAAAACGACTTTGGATGATAAAAATAGCCCCACCGGGATTTCACTTGAAATATTATTTGTTTTCTTATCTAACCTATAGAAATAGAAGAAAACATAAGTATGCTAACCTTGAATATGAAAAAGTTCTTTTCGTTGGTCCTCTATTCTGAGTTATCAAGAATTTTGAATTCACAACCGTTTATTTATATCATGAAGCGAGCCGAGAGAGTCTCAAAACTCCCGGCCAAAATACAATGTATCAGATCACTCAATATTTCGCACAGCTTCTTACAAAATGACTAGCCTGCTTCCGATAAGAAATATACAGTAAAATATACTAAATTCGATTTTTAGAGAGTCCAGTGGTCCAGTATTCTAACTTCACTTGGAAGTTGCTTGTTATATGCTTATTTACATATTGCTGTCGGAAAAGTGACGACTATGACGGCTATACCCGAGCATTCGCCGCGAGAAAAGTCTATACCGTAGTTCCATACCCCAATAGTCATTGAGTGTATTGGACAGGTTTTCCTTTTATGTATTTTCCTTTCCAAAATTTCACTCGACGGACCACAGGTAGCGCAAGCCAAGGGTTAGTGGACAAGTGAACGATTGGAATTTTATATGGTGACTACGATTGCTATATTATTTTGAAAAAACTCTCTACGAATGTTGTTTGGTAGTTGACGAACATTTTCGTAATGGAAGGTTGGCATGAAATCGTTTTTTTAAAAGAGGTTTTGAGCTGTTTGAAAATTTGCCGTTGCTCTCCCCACAACAGCGTCTTCAAAATTGAACCCTGATCCTTACGTTGAGCTCATGTATTTTTCTTCAAACTTCGCATGTTAAAATAAGACCATCATAGAAGTTCCATGAGCAAATAAAAAGTGGGGGACACCGTTCTTTTTTATGAGTGAGATGATATCAAAGTGCAGACGATTTTTGTACTAGTCCTCCTTTAAATGTGGCCATACTTTTGCGCCGTGCGCTGTATAGCTATCAAGCCAAATATCAGCATGACGAAAGTGGCACCTTTATAGAGAGGCAGTTTTTAGTACTTTTTAGGCTTTCATGAAGTTTAAACCTTTTTTTAATCACTATTGGCTCGATGATAAAGTTTATCGGTTTCCACTTTGGATGTTTTAATTATTGTTTTGTCATTTGTCAAAACTAACGAACGATATTTCTATGTATAGGAATGAATGTTCTACGGTGGTTATTTATTGCCGTCCTTTGGATATTTTTTTTCCAAGAGGTAGCTGCAGGTAAGTAGACTGAATCCTAATTGCTCTAAGGGATCACACAATTCACCATTTGCCCTTTAACTTTACTTTAACTTTAATTTTAATCACTATTTGTAACCAATTACAAAAGAAAATGAATAAACAAACAAACAAACAAACAAACACATACATACATACATACATACATACATACATAAATGATTAAATTAACAAATAAATAAATAAACAAACAAACAAACAAACAAACAAACAAACAAACAAATAAATAAATAAGTAGAGCAAGTTGTTACAGGAGGGCAGGAAGAGGAAACTAAATTCCAAATTTAAGACTACATTCCCAAGGGAAAACAAAACTCTAAATACGAAAACTCTTTTTTAAAATATAGTGTAGCACCAACGACTTAATTAGATAACTATGATCTTAGGTGACTTAACAAAGAAGCTTTAAATGATTTAAAACTAAATGAGTGCACAGGGTCTCCTGCTAAAGAGTTCCAGTTACTAACGTAAAGAGCACCGTGATATCAGCAATAAGTTTGAATTTCACTTAAGCTTTATAAATATACCGGGAATTCCATAATATGGCCCTCACCCCACATACACAAAATCATAAACACCCTGTATTACCCACAAATGCAGCCACAATAGTCAGGCGGATATGTGAAAAATCGTTCACTTTGTGACGAAAGCACCAAATTTGGCACAATTAGAGCATATGACTATAAACTGACGTGTAAAGAGATTCAGATTTGGAGCTTTTGTTCTTTATTTTTTCGCTTTCCTTTTGAAATTTGAAAATAACTGAAATAATTCTATCGAACTTTTCTAGTATTGTACGCAATTCGCCATAGTGGTGAAGAAATAGAAAACGCAAGCGCGTGCTTTGCGCGGAGATTGGCAGAACACGAGAGAAGTGTTAGGAGAAACACGACGCGTAGCAGATAAGTGCTTTATAACTTCACACAGCACGGAAAGCAAGTTTCTTATTTCTCTTATAAAATACAAATGTATTTGTATACTGTTTCCTCTCATGATGCACGCGCCATTAACCAATCAGAAAGCGAGATTTATAACACTTATTTTATAAATTTAAAACTGTTTCATGTGTCCAAATTCTTTGCCAAGTCTCAGAGCGGCACCTAGTTTCACATTTACTTCTGTCAAGGTCAGTTAATCTTAGGGGTTTTCACTATAGCTTTCGAATAGTATATAGAAGGTATCCCACTATCAAAGCTATCCTTTTGTTGATTTTTTCCAATAATATAAAGCTTTAAAAATATATCTCGTAAACTGTATGCCAAATCAGCTTTCATAGTGCTGTTTGTCTGATGAACGAAGGATTGATTCTGAGAGCCTTGGGGAATCAGGAGCCCTGCAGGATCTGTACGATATTTAGATGACTGCAAAACCAATATCTAGAGCCTGCAGCTCGTTGTGGCCGATTGTATTACTTCGCTTGAATTTGAATACAATATTTGTCGTTTGCATTACCTTAGCACTTTTCTAATGATCTAGCACTTTTCTCATGTCAGTCATGAGACTTAAAACTGGGACCACCACAACCAGAAACTATAAATCTGCCTACTTGTATTTGTTTATGTTCTTTTGTTTACGTATAAAATTCTGTTATTCTGGGTTTATGTGTGCCGTAAGTAAGCCACTGATGTGTCATTTTATCAATAAAACCGCTATAGAAAAGATCTCTGACAACAGAAGAAACTTTTTAGCAGTAGAACTATAGATTCTTGAAGAGGTCTTTATATCGGGAGTAAAATAAAAATGCGTTCATTTAGGGAGTGCGCGCTGTAGCTATTATTCCAAGTCGAGCATGCGCATTACATACCAGGGTGCGCGCTAGGGTCTCCCAGAGTCTCTGGCATTTTGCCTAGCATGCGCAGTCAAAATGACATGGCTCTAGATGGGGTGGAGAATGTGTGGTGCTAGTAGCCTTCTTGAAAGTTCATTGTGAAAACCTAATTTTGTAAGGTTGTTAAAGGTCGTCGGAGATTAATACATTAAAGTAATTCTCTGCAACTCAATTCATAAAGCTAAGAGAAAAATTCGGTAGTTTGTTGTTTAACTCAGAAAGAGTCTCAATTAAAATCAAGCAAAATCGAAAATTTGTTGCACAGCATGAAAAACCAAAATTGTGCAAATTTGCCACTTTGGAAAAGAGCAAGGGACTGGGGCGAGTTTTGAATTTTAATCTTATTAGCAAAAGGTTTTGTCATCTGATAAAGCATCTCAAGATTAGTAAGTCTAGCATATTTGAAGGTGTTTCGTTAAAAAGAAGCAGAGTTACAAGCATTCAAAAGTGTTGCAAATTTAAAAATAAGATTAAAATTAAAAACTCGCCCCAGTCCCTGACTCGTTTTCAAATTGGCCAATCATGACCATTTGTACTTAGTTTAGAAAAGGTGTGGGATTGTTCGTAAAAATACTTTTTGGTTTGCGATCGAGTAATCTGTGAAAAAGTGGAAGGCCGACGCGAAGAAATTATTTTTAAAACTCGTCTATATTGAGCAGCTTTGTGTGACTTTGAAAAGAACCTAGCAAATCTCCATTTCATACCATTAAAACACTCTACTCTTCGTGCTTATTTACGATAAGAGCTATTTTTATCGAATTTTTACCTGAGACGCTCATAAAGCAGTACGTACTGTGTTGCACTATGCATAAAGCGGTTCCTGTAGTTAGAACGTAACGGGCCCAAAAGGGCAACTGTTTTTTTTCTTATCATCATACAACCCCTATTAAAATTAATCTTGGATCCGTCCCTGATGGAGTTTATGAAAGTGGAGAGTAGCATGAAAAGCGATCAAAAACCTTTAAAATATTTTTTTTCCTTTTGAAATATTTTATAGGCAAGAGAAGCCGTTAATAATATTTATCAAATCAAAACAAAATATTCAGACATTTTCCTTATTGTCATTGCGACTATACTGTGTTGAATTAGCATAATTTTTTTTTCTGTAACCATTTCAGGCAATGTTTTTAATTGTTTTTTCGTTTCTAGAGTACAAGCACATCGGTTGCTTCAAGGACACAAGTAACAGGGCACTTCCAGATTATCTTGGAACATTTTCCCAAAGCATCGCATTAAAAAAGTGTGCTGAACATGCTAAAAAGAAAGGTTTCACTACATTCTCCGTTCAAAGTGGCAGACATTGTTTTTCTGGTGCCAGAGCTAGCCTAACGTACAACATTTACGGACCAGCGACGAACTGCGCTAATGGATTGGGAGGGTCCTTGGCCAACGATGTCTATTTGTTGACCGTAGCGGGTAAGGATAACCTTACTGACAATGTCTTGTATTTTCTTTACACTCCTCATCATGCTTTTACTACCCACACAACTCCAAACACGTCAAAATAATCTTTAGATCGCAATTCTCGTGATCAAAAGCTTATATTCTATATAAAGCATCATCTATTGTGTCGTTATCAATATCTCTAAACAATCTTTCGATCGCAATTCTTGTAGTCTTCGATTTGGGTGTAACAGTGTCGTAACAGGGCCCTAGCAAGGGAAGGTGTTTCCATAGCAACTGTAAACAAACATTTTACCTTGGTTGTAATTGCTTTATAAATCAGCTGAATGAATCTCATGAATCTAATAACCTGCCTACAATAACAGGCAAACACTGCCCCTCATGTGCTATCAACCAAAGAGCATTCTACATTTTTATAATAAGTTGGTGCGGATTTAGCAGGACCTGAAATCTAAGGTCGAGAAACGTCTTTTTATTCATTCTCTTCCTAAGACACTTTTTCTAAAATTTCGCATGTAAGCGAGGCATTTAGTAGTTTTTATTTCATATTTGTTTATCACTCCAATTCGTTAAAATCAAATACATCATCATCGGCTATACCTACAGTTACAACAGTTGGGCTGACTACTCACGTGACATCTCGCTCATCAGCATCCTCGTCATCATCATTGGCCATACGTACATGTACAGTTACAACAATTGAACTGGCGACATCAGTAACAACCATATCTCCGACTCCTACATCTACATCTACATCTACACCTTCTTCCATCATCAGTAAGTAGAAATTATTAATATATGAAGGAATAAATGAAAGAATCAATCAATCAAAAAATAAATAAATCAAAAAAACTTTTAATGGAATGATTATTTAAACAAATGTTACGATCATATTGGACTACTAGGCAGTAACTCCTGGGATCCAGCGAAATATACTCCCTCCCTCCCTTTTAAACCACAAACTCCCGAAAAAACTTGACCAAAATGGTGCCTACGATGGGGTATTCATTTTTTTAAAAGTCGTTTTCTTCTTCCCCACCGATTTCTCGAGACGAATTTTTCGCTGCCTGCAGATTTCCTTTCCTCGTGTTTGAATCGTAGTTATTCTGTGCAAATTATGAATGAACTAAAAGCAACACGACAACATCAAATGCAGATAAGTTTTCGTGCACGACGAAATTTTTGGGCTTCATGCCGTAATTTAGAGCGGAGAAAAAGGGCATTTTTTAAAGGTAAGTGAGCACGTTATTTCTCAAAATACGAGTTTTCGCTTAACTTAACATTACCAAACATAGCTCTAAAATCGTTTTTTTTTTACAAAGTACGACTCCTGAAATATTGTTTTTAAGCTGAGTTCACACCTAAATAATTGTTGATTGGATGATTGATGAATAATTAAAAGAAAAACACGACATCACCAGCTGAAGCAACAGAAGTAAGAACAAGATATAGATCAAAGAGTTTTTAATTAATCAGTTGAAATCTAGTATCTACTACGATTATCAGGTTTTCCTCAATGTCCCCAAGAAATGAAGGATGAGGTCATGTGGTCAACTACAGCAGTTGGCAAAACTGACATCCAACCATGTCCTGGAAATGCCACAGGTGGGTATCTTGAATTTAGGAGCGAAAATGCTAAATTTGAATTTGGTAGTAGACCCTTTTAGCTTGGGCGTAATGTTTACCCATATCAGACTAACTGTGATTTTCTTAGGAATAAGATTCTTTGCTTGAGTTGTATCCGTATTCATCGTATTATGTGCAACTTGTGACAGAGTTCACATTGACGTTTTTGAGAATGCTCCAGAAGTTTCTGTATAGTTTTGGATATTTTATCTTTATAATTGAATGGTAATAATTTTATTTTCTAGAAGTTTCAACAGTTTCAACAGTCGTGCAGAATGTTCTAGATCTTTCTTACATAAAGTATTAGCTTACATAGAGTTTTTCTGGAAGTTTCTAGAATGTGTCTTTCCAGAATCTTTATATGATCCGGTAGTTTCTGGAATCGGTTGGCCAGGAAGTCTGGATGAGTGGTGGGCATAAGTCCATCAAGATAGATAGACAAGTTGTAAGGAAGACTAGAATGGTGACCAGTAAAGCAAGCTTGTCTGACCTTGTACTTGTAAGTACGAACTGTTTGGTTGTTTATAGAATATCGTTGACTGGTCACCTGTGGTCCTGGTCTACGACAAACCATTAAACAACGAAACTATGCTCTCGGGAATGAAGTTTGGTCTGATAAACATTACGCCCTAGCTAAAAATGTTTATAACAAGGCCAGAGGACAGTAGTTTCAATCTAACCTACAGACTCTGACACACTTTTTTGACTTTCATTTACTCTTTTTTTTTTAGGTCTTTTCCTTAATTTAAAGGGCTTTTCCCCGGGTTCCTGGGTTTTCTCGTTCTGCAAAAGTTAACAAACTAATTTATTTTACACAGAATATGCAGGAAATGACTGCTAAGTCTCCCGAGCCAGAGGCTCATGATTAATGCATTCGACGCCAGATTGAACTGGAATTTAGGAGTTGATTTTTACAGAGGGAGGAGACCCGGAGAACCCGGGGAAAAACCCTCTAAGCACAGGTCAGGGCCAATAAGGAACTCTACCCAAACACATACGACGCCCAGCACATAAAGCCATGGAATGGAACTCGGATTGCATTGGTGAGAGGTGACGTATTGGCAGCGCTCACCACCCGTGTTGTCCAGCGGTTGTTTTAGGGTATAGATAACAATTGTAGGTTTTTTGAAGAGAAAATCAAATATGTCTTTGATGTAATACTTTGATTTAAATTATCAGGTCAAGCTACACGTCCATGTGCTCGAGATAAGGAATTCAAACCACGATGGGATGACGTCAACGTTGGTAACTGTACCTCAGTCGTCTTTCAAAAACTTCTCCTTGAGGTATCTAGTACTTACAGTGCTTCTTCATAGTTTGCGCGGAATAGTACATTTTCCGTACGCGCCACAAAATAGGGTTTTGGTGGACCTCAGTCAAAGTGTTTCCATGATGTTTCATAGGCTTTTCATTTCGTACCCTTGAAAACTTTGTGTTATCCGACGATGTCATTAAAACACTTTGATCGACGTCCACCAAAACCCTAATTTGTCGCAACGACATATTTTACGATTCCACGTGTGCTATTGACGGTAAAACGTAGAGCAGAAAACGTGCGGTATTAAACATGCGTGCCAAAGCACTGAAGTGGATTTATATTGTATTTCAAAAAAATTTCCTATCACAGAGCTCGTACTTAAATTTCAGTGGTCTATCACAAATACCTGAAAAGTTACAGCGTTTTGAAATTAGAACGAATTATAAGAGAAATATATATATTTCATGTTTTTGACACATTTTACTTGCCTGTAACTCTACAGATATCTGCCTTACTATATTGAAACTATGCACATTTAATAATTCACATCTGGTCTTTCAGTTGGTAACAAAATAATACCCCTATTAAGTAAGCATTTTGATTTATGCAAAAGAAGGCCCCAGCCTTTGCAAAGGGTCTATAGATGTCATTCAACAAAATTAAAAAATACATTTTTGAATCGCGTCATTGCAGGCTTATAAATCCTCTATCAATTCAAGTGGCTTGCTGCAAGAACTAAAAAATGTTACAAAAACAAGTCCCTCTGAACCAAAAGGTCTAAATGGTGGTGATCTGGAGATGACTGTTCGTATCTTGAGCATTTTGGTCAAAAACAGTAAAGTTGATAGCACCATAGACAATGAAGAGATTTTTTTGGAAATCTGCAGTAACATCTTGGAAATGGTTAACGTAAAACCGTGGATACAATTTGAAAGTCAAAGGCAAAAGGTAGATCTATTAGTTAGGGGCAAGGTCAAAACAATGGTCGAAAAAGACCGGTATAAAGCCTAATCCCTCTAAAAAGACCTTTTAAAGTGCTCGATACTGGGCTATTCTGGGTGTCCGTAGTGACTATATCTATACACAAATACGCTAATGTTTAGGATACATGCAAACAGAGAGTACGCTCATTCCTTAGAGTTTATCATGATATATTTGAGAAGATTTTAACTAAGTCACATGTCGAACTTGACGTGAGCCGAGCCTAATGACATAAAAGAAGACCGCCTTTCTATCCATTGTGTTCAAGGCTTACGATTCATGTGATGCTAGACGTTTTGATCTTAGTCTTTCTGAGATCTCTATGGAATTTTAACCATGTCAATTCCTCTGAGCAGAAGAGTTTTTCTTCCACAGGATACAATTACGTTATGGAATCGGTTGCTGGTGACTGTGGATGAATATGGTCTCCAACTAACCAATCATATAACCGCTAATAAAAATAAAGTCTTCACGACCAATTATATCGTGATGCGAGTAGACAAAGTCGGGCTAAAAAGCAAGGTAATAATCAAGATTTTTGTTAATCGTTTTTTTTTTTCAAAATTATCTAACATTAGTGAACGGTAATGGGGGAAGCAATTCGGAGGATTTAGTGGAGATCACATGATTTACGACAGGAACCAATATTGAGGGTGGGATCATAAATTTTATGAAGAATCTTTTTCTTGTTTGCAGATTAGGAATCAAGGTCTGACATTTAAACACGAACAAAGCTCGATATTCCTGCCCGCTGAATTATTCAGCAACAGATCAGAATATCGTGTAGTGAGCTTAGTGTACAAGAGCCTGAATTACTTCATGCGGTTACAGAATACAACAGTTCAGACTCAGACTGATAATGGTAGTGTCTTAGTACTATCTAATACGACCATGGTTACTAGTATAGTCCGACCGGAACCGACCGGGAAGCTGAAAAACAATGTGAAAATTGTGGTCGAAAATAAAAAGGTAAGAAAAGGAACAGGGAATACGGATTAGAATCTGACCAATGTTGCCGTGTGCTATCTTCTTTATAACTAAAGAAAGTCTATCATCAAGTGGTTTTGTATGAGTAGGAAACGATACGGCAAATTCGTAGCCGTACTTAGCCGTACCCCATCTTACCATGACCGTAAATACGCGTTGTGATTGGATAAATAACTTGAAGACAATGTGAAAATATTTCAATGTTACGGCATGTCGTACCGTGATCGTGCTCTAAATCAGTACAGTATGTACCCACTCATAGGAAAACCATTGTTATGGGAAACGATTTCAATGTTACGGATGTCGTACCGTGTACTTGCTGTAAGTCTGTATACTCATGCAAAAAACGTTCTATAAAACTAACTGTATCGTTTCAGGTCGTAGAACCTGTTCCTCCCAGGACATGTGTGTTCTGGAGGCACGGTTTATCAAATGTGTGGAGGACAGATGGTTGTAGCCTGGTAACCAGTGAATCTACTAAACACATTACCACCTGCAAGTGCGATCATTTGACAATCTTTGCAGCCCTTATGGATCCTTACGGCGGCCCGGTCTGTAGTTGAAATAAATGTTTTATTTATCATGTCGTTTGCCTTATAATGGCATCATATACCACTATTAATTCCTTTGTGTGTGTGTGTGTGTTTTAATTTCATCCTCACTATCCACACAGCTTTGATTCACGGGCGAAGTAAAATCTCTTTAACTGAAACCCTGTAACTATTTCAGGGGATAATTAAAACCACTCTAAAAGACCTGAAAGAGGAATATATAGAAGACATATTTAATGAATGTGCGTTTTGCCTCGATTGAACATTGTAGCTTCCTCTAAAGCATCTCAAGGCACTTGAATTGATCTCTACCATTGGGTGCGCAACTTCTTTGTTTGCCATCCTGCTGACCATCATAGTGATGGCATATTTTTGGCAGGACCTCAAAGGACCACGGACTATCGTGCTGATGAACATTTGCGTTGCTATTGCTGTTGTCTGTATTCTTGTCATTGCTGAGGGCACGGCACGTGATACTAAGGTAAAAATTATTCAAATGTAATCAAACACAGAAACAACTTCTGAGTTAGCACTGATCTATATCAGGACACTGCTAACACGCAAATCGAACCCCGAAACAACTTCTGGGCTGATCTATGTCAAGGCATAGCTATAGCGCATTTCACATCGTCTCAATGCGCTTTACAATTTTTAACCAGTGGAGGACTTTACAGGCTGCATATTAAGGCGCTATTAGCCGGGAGACAATCCCCTACTCTTACACGAATAATTCAACAGGTTCTTTTATGTCCCCATGCATTTACAGGTTAAGGAAGGGTTGGGAGACAGGGTTTAAAGTCCTTATCCGAGAAGACTTGAAAGTCTAACCGTTTGTAGATGTGATTACAAAGGCAGCACTTTCTCCTAAGTTATTTTAAGACCCTGAGTGTTGATGTTGCCGGGACTCGAACCACGACCTCCCGCACAACAGACCGACGCTCTTACCAACTGAGCTAACCGGGTGGCGGTGTGATGAGGAGTCCACGAATTGAAACCTAAGTCCAGTTCCAGATCGGTTTAAAACGTTCAACATTTTCAAAGTATCAGTAATATAGCTCTTTTATTTCGGCGGTTGTTATCAAAGGTACAACAACGTCCGGTTGATGATGTAGCACTTCTTCCTTCATATCTGTTCCTTACCTTCAAGGTTGGCTGTACTGTAATGGCTGTTCTACTACATTACTTTCTTCTTACTGTATTCTGCTGGATGCTATGTGAAGGAATACTTCTCTATCTCGTCATCGTCAAAGTCATCGGAGCTAAGGTGGAAGAGAAAGTAAAATGGTTTCTCATGTTTGGCTGGGGTAAGTATTTCTTTAGACCATAAATGAAAAGCAGATGTTTTATGACTAAGATGTTTTCGGCGTATTGTATTCTCTGTTTTTCAGGTTTTCCCGCATTTGTTGTTGGAATCTGCCTTGCAGCTACCCAAACACAGGGCTATGGTTACCATGGTAACCAGACCGTTTGCTGGCTTGCAGTGGACAACGGGCTCATATGGGCCTTTGTTGCGCCAGCCATTGCTATTCTTCTGGTATATCAATTTTGTCTTATTTATCATGAGAGTTGAATGTAGTGGGTGTGTGGAGCGAACCTCACGGAAGAACCCCTAAGGGGGAGTGGAGGCTCTAAAACGTACTTTTTTTTAAATATACGATTCCGATTCTTGGTTTACACGTTACGTCATCGTCCGCCATGTTGGCAGTATTGAACAAAAGATTTCTCAATATCCCCCTTTGTTAATACCACGAACATGGCCGCCATTTCTTGACTTTTGACTGTCTTGGGAATGGTTGAAAATATCATTTTAGGGTTTCACGGCTGCCGTCTTGTAGTACAGGATCAATTGAAAGTTTTTGTATGAGATTTTTAGTTTCCAAATATCGTCTGTCGTTAAACCCGTCTACATAACAAATAAAAATCCATCGTATTTTGACAAAACAAATTTGCCTTATTCAGACAAGTAAAATATTGTGTTCCAGGTCAACTTGGTTGTGTTAATTCTAGTGATTCGTCAAATGATGAGCACACGTCACATGCAAAGCAAATCAAGTGATGTTAAAGTACGCATGAGCATCAAGGCAACCGCTGTTCTGCTTCCATTACTGGGCATCACGTGGTTATTTGGACTGCTGGCTTTCAACTCAGATACCTTGGCCTTTAAGTATTTTTTCGCCATCTTTAACTCCTTACAAGGTCTAATGATTTTCGTCTTTAACTGTGTGCTCAATAATCAGGCAAGTGAACTATAAAAATATGACAAAAATGTGAAATATTTTTTGCAAAGTCAGCGTTCCTTGATGATTAGAAATTTTAAGCTTGGCCAAGGATGGCCTTTCTCATGGCATCGCAGCCATGTTGCTTAAAACAATAGATCCCCCTCTCTCGTTCAAACACTTCAGGATGACTTTACTCGGGCATTTATTCATTTATTCGGTTTTTATTTTCATGGAAATAAACATGACTGCCGTGTGATGCAGGTCCATAAACCTTTTCAGCTTTGGCGTAAGCTTTCCTCGTCAGTTTCAGTTCCCTAAGGCACTAAGGGCGTTTTTCGAGGCGTTTTTCAAAGAAAAAATATTTGTAAGCGCTATTCTTAATTTGAAATCGTGCTATATGCCTTGGAAATGTTGTGTTTGCAACGCTTTGTTTAAAAGTTGCGAACGAGAAGATCGACTAATGAATACAAGCAAAAAATTTTATTCTCAAGAGAATGGCACGTATTCTGATCAGTGTTTGCTTGTTCTGTTTAAGGTTCAAAATGCTGTCAAACTTAAATATCAGAAATATGGTAGCACAGACTCCAAGAATATCAAGCAGCCCAAAAAGAAGCAAGGAAAACCCGCTAAACATTCCAGTAAATATTGTAGAATTCTTATGTCATTCTATTCTTGGGTATTGTCTAGGTTGTATAATACTTTAGTGGGTGGAAAAAATTCCGAGTGTTATATTTCTTATAAATATATTACTTTGTATCTTTACAGCTCAAGGCAAAATCTGTGAAAATGAGTACGATATGATTCCACAAAATGTGAAGAGACATTCAGCGACTGAGCTGTTACCACAGAGTGGACCTGAATCCCTCTAAGATAGCTACCACTGATAAAAGTGCTCTGGAAGAAGTTAGTTAAATTCATAAGGAAAGCCTAGGGTAGCGTTAAAGATGCTCTTCTTTGCACATCCATGTGGTTCAGCAAGTGTAAAAACATGCACCATACCTATTGTAGTTGGCTCACTAGGAGCAATTTCAAAGAAATTTAAGGAATACTTAAATAGGTTAGATCTGGAAAAAGTCAGCACGTTAACTCTGCAAAAAGCTGCTCTGTTGGGCACCGCCCATATACAAAGACGCGTCCTCCAGCTCTCAGGATCCGGGTAGGAACCCAAGCTGTCGAGAGAAATTGTAGAACTGACCAGCAGATATATATCTGTATTTAATCCTGCGTGTTCATGTCTTGCTGAGAAATAAAGGAATAATAATAAATAATAATAAAAGTCGGCACATTAATTCTGCAACGATTTAGAAAAAAGTCAGCACGTTAGTTCTGCAAAAGCTGCTCTGTTGGGCACCGCCATTATACTAAGACCCGTCCTCCAGCTCTCAGGATCCGGGTAGGAAACCGAGCTGTCGAGAGAAATGGTAGAAGTGACCAGCAGATATATATATATGTATGTAATCATGTTAATGTCTTGCTGAGAAATAAAGGAATAATAATAATAACTAGTTGGCAAACCCGTGAAACTTCACTCTTCTACTTGAAAAAAAAATCATTCTTATTAGGTATTGTCTTTACACTGTATAAATGCTATCCTAACTTAAAAAGTCAGTTTGCTCGCCATTTGAACTTGATTTATTATTTAATATGGGATTAATTTCTTCTAGCTAGTTGGTTTGCCATTTGGATCGAAATCTACAATCTATTAACCAATGCCTAAAGTTTGTTTTTACGGTATGTAGAACTTTTCTCATTGTAATGTTTGTACTAAAACGCTTTTCCCTGAAAACCTCGACCAATTGAGTGTTTGATACGAAGTTTGTTGTCATTGACAATTTCGCGCATGTGCACACGTTTTCAGCCCTGTCTATATCACCGATAGTTGTAGGAGCCTTGGGAATTGTAATAAAACCTTGAAGAAGTGCATGTATCGAACGTATTGGTTTCGTTGCAGAAAGCAGCCTTTTTAGGAACTGCAAGAACATTAAGAAAAGTACTTCACTGTAAAAACTGACTGGTTGAAACAACCAAAAATATTAGGTGGAAACGCTGGGTCTGAGAGAACCAGATTTAATTGTTTATTTTATAGAGGTAGGAAATTATGTTGTAAAAGGGAATGAGAAAATCAGGTAAAATCACTCTAATCCTAATTCTGGACCTCTATAAAAATAAAGAACTAAATTAAAAGAAAATAAATGCAAAACGAAAAAAATAAAAAAATAAGGCAATAAGGTTTGATTCTTTGGGCCTCAATGTCTTTTATCTGAAGTGGGCTCCCTGTGATGTAGCTGAAATACTGAACCACAGGGATCCCAGTAATAACGGGAGCAACGCCTGGCAGATTTTTGTTTCCTTCGCTAAAAGACAACTAGACTTGAACTCGGGCTAAATAACTCTAAATTGTAACTTAACACGTCCATATAGCAATGGATCGCATCGTAGAGATTGCAAAGTATTCTCTAGTAGACATAGAGGATCCTGTCAACCTTGCTCCGGTTGTTTTGACAGCATTCTGTCTGTTATGGTCAGGTCGTCCCAATGGTCTTGCCTGGTGGGCAATGTTCAATGGTTGCCTTATTCACTTCTACATGGACGGGTCAGTAAGTCTACAATACTCTTGAAATTGTTGTTTAATGATAGAATTTGATACATTGAGTGGAAAAATGACACTGAATTGCGGTCTAACGAATCGTAAAGACAAGAAACAGTCTTGGACTTTGTTTTGACGCTGTGGCGAAATGGCCGACTGCATGAGTATATATTGTAGGTCTTCGAAATCCTAAATGGCCTGCAGTCAAGAATTTATATTTATATTTAACAAGGATTGACGCCTATAGAACCTAAACTGCCATCAATTCAAGGCAGTGGGATAAAGTGAACCCGAAAAAACTATGTTATATTTTCTACTTTTGGTTTGGCCTGGGCATAGAATACGAAGCAAAGATTCGTGACACTTCCAAACATTCACTGACGACTGCCAACTAAATCCACGAATTCCTAAATGGCTGGCATTCGAAAAATGCTCAATATTTTCAACCTATTAAATTCGAACTACCCAAACTGTAGTCACAAAGGGAAAGCAAACCTGAAAAACTCTTTACGTACTATTTTCTATTTTATTTTGCTAACCAACTAAACCATAAATTCCTAAATGGCTGGCAGTCAAAAAACAAAATATAAAAGTCAAATCTACAGAAATTTTCAAGTTTGCTTAACCTATGAGAATACAGTTTAGGTAGTTTGAGTTCGATAGGCTGCAAATTGTTATTTATTTTAATTTATTCATGTTACCCCTTAAAATGGCCAAATGTTTTTCCTTAAAATATACTTTTCAGAACTTTGAAACAAGAAGTTTGGCTGGGCACTTCAAACAAATTTGGAACATGACAACAAAAGTAAAAAGCAGTACACAGAAATCTGGAACAGCTTAAAGTGCTCCTAATAAATAGCACCAAACCTATTTCAAGTAAATCGTTACGGGCTCAAAAACATGGTTTTGTAGGATTTCCCCACTTTTATTGGGGCATTTTGAAAATGCCTCAATAAATCTCACAGCTGCCACACTGGGAGAAGGGTGCCTATGACATCATATGGAAGTGTCAATGGGTATTTTGAGGCATTATTTAGGCATCTTTTTCTTTCCAAAACTCCAAAACAAAACAGTCTTCGCTTGTAAAGAAAGAAAGGTCCCACCCAGATGATGTAAGCAAATAGTAGGTTTCAGGCACTGTACTAAAACATTAAGAGTAACTGGATGCTAGCTTTTTTGAAACTTTAAAGCATCATAAAAAATCAGGATTAATTAAACCGATAGCATGAAAATCCCCTAAAAAAAATATTTTTGAGACCATAAGGATTTATTTGAGAAATAGACAGACAGACAGACATATTTATTATTAAGAGTTTTGTACAATTGTACATCAACTATAACCCAAATCAACTAAATTGTAATGATTATTATAATAAACCCCAAAGTTACTGTGCTAAGCCTGAAGGTTTAATTATACCTAGCTAAATAGGTCAGGATTTATCTATTAGGGGCACTCTAACCCCATCCTCCCTCCCTCCTTCCTTTTGTCTCATCATGCCTCATTTCCATTTTCTCCAATTCTACAATAGTGTTGTATAGGGGGGTGGGGTCAAGAGGGGATGGTAAATAACCCCTGCTAAGATTTTGAAGTTTCCATTTTATGTATTAGTTTTTACTAGAACAAAATATCTTAAAGAAAGACATATAAAATAATCTGTTCCATGTCAGCATGTCAGAGGTTTTACTTAAAAATGAGTATAACCAAACAAGTTAGCTTTCCCTTTCAACACATTGGCAGAACCAGGGGTGGTTCCAAGTAACCCCTCTTAGTGAGATCTTGTGATGCCGATCATATTCTGTATGCTAATAATGTCATTTGTCCCTATTACCCTCCCCTCCCCCTTTAACCTATCAATTTGCTCCATACTATGACATGATAAACATGTTATCTTTTTTATTCCCATAGAATTGTAGGGATATTTGGCAGAGGTCCAAAATGGCTTGTAGAACAATATGCTAAACTGGATGCACGTTATTGGCAAACACAAGACCCTATGGTGATGACAATATCTGCCGTTGAAATGGTTATAATGACACCTCTCTGCATTATATGGTGAGATACAGTATATGTCTATATTGTATGTACCAAGACCTGTGGGGAGGTGGGGTAGGAGAGTTTGCTGGTTTATCTCTATCTCATGAATGTAAACTATGATCTAACATTTATAAACACCATTTGACCTGCCTCATAATTATCTTGATGCAAGGAGCAAAAGAAATCACAGTTTTTCTAGATGGAATTTCTGGCATTTCTTTTGTATTTTCATGTTAGCCTGGCATTCAGCATTATTTTGAGAAGGGCCCATGAAGTAGTAGCTGGTATATACATTCCCATTCCAAGACAGCATAATCAATGCATCTTTAGGCTTTCATGTAATATATACCCCAACCACCCTAAAGATATATCTACCAAGATATACTTCTGGTACAACCACATAAGGCTGTTTATGAGAGTAAACCAACCGCCTCTGGCTCTTTCAGCAGGTTGAAATTACTTACAAACCTTAATTACAAACCAAATGTAGACCAGCTGGCTTTGAACTTCTAGGGATTCCATATTTTCAGCTACTCTGGGGGAATACATCCACTAATTCGAGCTTAATAAAATAACAATAATAGGAATAAATAAAAAATGCTAAAACATTTTTTTGGCTGACCTTTGTATGGGACCTGTGTCCTGTTGGTTAGACCCTCAACCGAGTAGTACACTGTATAATTTTTTTCATTTTCTGTTAATTATTTCTGTAGCTGTAATTTGTACTGTAATTTTGGTATTTTGATATTTGTGTATGTAAGCTGTCATGGTTGTAAAGTCAATAAATATAATAAATAAATAAATATAAATTAATTAATTAATTAATAAAATTAATAAATTTAGGCGCTGTTGAACTACACAGAATTGGCGCTATATAAAACATAATTATTATTTTTAAATGGGAATTAACAATGGATTCCACAGTGGATCTTCTTTCACTGCATTCCAACAGGCCCTTTTTCAGGACCTGGTCACATGGAAACATAAAAAGCATTTTTACATGTATGAGAGGCTAGTCCGTCCATAACCATAGTTATTCAAATTTGTCGTAATATTTTGTTTCCTTGTATATTAATTTATGGAAGCAAACAAACAAGTTCCAATTGGCAGCTAGCAGCTATCGAGTTCGCATATTATTAAAAACTGCTATAAAAACACCAAATATGGGTCACATAATTTCTATTTTAATTTTATAGGTTTATTTTAGCAACAGGGACCACAGAAGTGGAGGTGGTGGGGGTAGGGTGGGTAGTCTTGGAAGGCTTAACCCCCTGCACATTGTTAGCCCAAAATGATTTTCTGTTACAAATTGCCTAATGCTTTGACATGATTTTAGTTGGTCTTTTTGGTAAAAAAACAGGGTGCATTGTCAAACAACACCATATAAGGCATGGTAAACAAATGATATTTGTACGGAAGCTAGACCACAATGTACCATGTTCCCTGTCTCAGAAAAGGTCTATGCAATACATGTTGCAATTGCCCCTCAAAACGCTGGATCGCATTTCCAAGATTCTGAATCTTAAAAACTTCCAGTTTCCCAGACCCCACAAATTAGCCCCGACTCAAAATTATCCCCCAAGGTCCTTGAGTAGTATATACCTATCTATATATAGCTATGAAATATAAATATGTGTGCATGTTTTATTTCTAGGTATCATTCAATTGTGCGAAAGCGTTGGTACTGTCATGCTGTAGCTATAATGACATCAACTTTCCAGCTTATGGGCTGTATAATGTATGTGGGTGCTGAAATTCTAGATGGCTTTAAACACCTCCCATCGGTAAGTATATACTAAACCTTTTTTTTCAAGGGAAATAAAGTTTGTAACTGTAGACTCCTAGCAGCACTTAGGAATACAGATCAATTTGGAGCACAAAATAATGGGTTCAAATTCTCAGGAGATTGAAATTCTTTTGTTTTGTCCTGCAAATTGAGCTGCTTGGGTGTCTTGTGAAAGGGGTCTATACTAATATCACACATGTCTTGCATTGAGAGCAAAACTGATATACACAACATCTCTAGAAACTCTACTCACATATGACACTGAGCCTGGTGGCGAGACACAAACTCATCACATTGGTGAGAGGCTAGTGCTCTCACCATTGTGCCACCTATGCTTCCCCTAGTAGCCATGAGACATATTAAGTCATGACCAGTCATTACCCCAGTGACTATCCACAATTCCTTTCATTTAGTCATTACTGGCTTTGACACATTTACTGGGCACAAACTCTCCTCTAAGACTTGTTTTTGCAACATCTTGTTAATTCTGATACATAGGTACCACTTAAATAGTTCATTGATTCCATCCAATCACCTCCCCACCTATCTATCTATCCACTCTCCAACCAAACTCATTCACCCACCAACCCCCTTCCTTCCACCAATCCATCCCTGCACTCATTGCAAACTTTCTTCAATCCACGACGATTCTATTTACCCACTGAGCTAATCATCCTTCCCCAAATCTGCCACCATCTATCAATTGGTTATTCTTCATGTTTCAATTTACTTTTAAAATATTTACTTTTTCCCTTTAGAGTTGGCCTCCAAGGTTTGACAATTTTAATGACCTCTTTTATTTCTGGTTTGTGTTTGTCTGTCTTAATGGAGTTTGGGTTGTCGTACCAGTAAGCGTAATGGGCAAATCACTCTATGAAATGCATCACATATATAGCCAATCACTATCAAGCAAGAAGAAGACATCAAAAAGAGATTAATAATATTGTATAGTATATAATACTGTACTAGTATATATTGTAGAGTATATAATACTGTACTGTATCCTCTAATGTACTTGTTAAGGCGATTTCCTACTACTGAGTGCCAGGTGATCTCGCTTCTCTTAGGACGAAGGAATTAGCCAATCAGCGAACATTTTGTTCGTAGCTCAATGTTTCCTAGTTCCAGGTTTTCGGCTCGATTTATAACAGGTTTTGCTTGAAAATAAAGAAAATAAAACTCATCCGTGCAAAGGTTCGCCAAATACCTTTTAGAAAAAGCTTATTTCACCGTTGTTGATGGAAAATATTTTATTTTGACAAGAGATAATAGAAAATACTTGGAAATTTTCGCTGTGACAGACAATGCATTGCGCGTCTAGATTCAAGATCACCTGGTGTTCAATTTGGGCCCAAAAGTGTGATCACTCAAAACCTGCTAAATTACCAAGGCAACATTTAGAAATTATTTTATTAAAAACTCATACATGTTTTAAAAGTTTAACAGGCCAAATCATCAAATTTTTCATGTACTTGTAGATGTTTTAATAGTAGGTAGTCACCCTAGTTGAATAAAGAATAGGAAAATGTTAACCAAAAATAGTGACCCATAATTCCTTTCAGGAAGGTGATCTACTCAGCTGTTTTGTTTTTTGACCCTGAAAAGGCGGGTCTTGAAATAATTGATGACATATACACCCAATGCAAAAAGGCGTGGCCATGGAAATACCTTAGTTCATCAGTTATTCAAAACACCATTGCTTTCATTGTAAAGAGTATATCGATTTTAGTAATCTTCAAAAATTTCAGCTTACTAACATTAAATGATAAAAATCTACAGCTGTTTGAAATTAGAAAGATTTGTATGGAAACAACAACCAAGGCCTGACCAGCCTCGTTTTCATGTTTTTGGCACATTTCAAATGCATATAACTCTGCAGTGATTTAATTTATAACAACAGAACTCTACCAAATCACTAATTTACACATGCTTTTTCTCATGATCAAAATATATTTTGAAATTATTGATGATTCATGGTGCTCAATCCCAGTCTTTTTCTCTTTATGCATAGGGTGTATACAGTGACAGTCATTGTCAAAACATTTGTCCAATAAAAAAGACTTAAAGACCAAAAGAATTATCATGTGATGATTTGTTTAATAGTTTTAAACGATATAAATTCTGGTTTCAAACCCTATAATGGGTAACAATGAACAGAGAATTATAGTTATCAACTCTGCTTTTACAATGATTGCTGGTATTTCTTTTTGTCTTAATGTCTTTTTAGGTGGACAACATTAATGACATTGACTGTTATATAACAGAACCTTCAAAATGATTGAAATAAACAGGGGATCCTGAAAAACATTGGGCATACTCATAGGGGGATTGGAGATTAAAAAAATTGCTTTTTTGCTATTTCCTCAACCTCCCACACCCTCCAATAAATAATGAATGGTCTCTTATACGCTTAATTTAATTTAATTTAATTTAATTTAATTTAATCTAATCTAATCTAATCTAATCTAATCTAATCTAATCTAATCTAATCTAATCTAATCTAATTTAATTTAATTTAATTTAATTTACAGCTTTTATCACGCATTTTGCTACGCTTCAATGCGTTTACAATGTATATAATAATAAAACTACAATAATAACGATAAAATATAATACAATACAATACAATACAATAAAGATTTATTCCAGATGCAACTAAGTAGATACATTATACAAAATATAAAAGCTGAATAGAGCAGGCGAAACACTACAAAAATAACTAAAAAAAAAGGGCATCTAGAAAGGAAGTTAAGAGGTTATCCCTATGTAAAAACTCCCTAAAATGACAAACAAATAGACGAGCAAAGCTACAAATATACGAATAAATGGATAAATATATAGTAGAATGATAAGAAAATATATAAATAAATGGATATATCAGTCAATAAATAAATATATGAGTATGTAATATGTAAGTAGAGGAATAACCTACCAGAATATATGATATATATTAATATAGCAGACTGAAAACAATAGGATTAGGCTAGCTTCGTACCCTGTTCCTCTTCTTTCCTTCGGGACCTCGTGAAGTATGTTACCGATTAATACTGAGTGACCCACGATCGGTTCTTAATATTAAACAGACAAACATCACGAGATTGAAATCGGAGCTATATGTTTATTCACTACTAAAGGTCAGCCGTACCGAAGCAGATTTATTCGACCGTTGGAAACAAAATAAAGTGTTAGTTTCAATCCAAACTTGGAGGCGACTCTGACGCCCGTGATCTTATTTGGTATAAATCAGTGATTTAATTAAGTAGGTTTAAAACCATTTATGGAATATTAGTACTAGACAATATTATGAGCCGCAACTTTTTTTTACTACCATCCGAATGGTTAGTACATAGTTACAAACTATTTTTGCATGGTGTTTTAATTTTCTTCGTTTTCAGTTGTAGAACCGGCAAACATTCATTCCAATCCGTTTTGCTACATTCTTTCATATATAATAACGACGTGGTCAGTTCATGTTTTATATGTGATATTCAGTCAAAGATATTTAATGATGGCAGTCTAAATTGCAAAAAAAAAAGTTTTTGACTTTGCTACTCATCAACTGAACTCCATGCATGAAAACGCCACATGAAAACCATTAAAAAGGAATCAGTAGAATAAACCTTGATTATTCTCTAAATATTTCGAACAAGGAATTCGGTCTATGGAGAAAGCCCGAAATAAAACCGATGAGCACTATAATAAGAGTAAATAAATTTTGGCAAAATAATCATGGAATTATTGCAACTAAATGGTATTGCGTAATTCCTGAGCAATACATTAGAAATTGCTAATGAGTTTTTGATTAATTGCACGTTAAAATTGAATACTTGCAAGCTGAAATTGCATACTTGCACGTTGAAATTGAATACTTGCACGTTGAAATTGAATAATTGCATGTGGAAATTGAATAATTGCAATTTGAAATTGAATAATTGCAAGTTGAAATTGAATAATTTGACGTTCAAATTGAATACTTGCACGTTGAAATTGAATACTTGCATGTTGAAATTGAATACTTGCGTGTTGAAATTGAATAATTGCAGGTTGAAATTGAATAATTGCAATTTGAAATTGAATAATTGCAAGTTGAAATTGAATAATTGCACGTTGAAATTGAATACTTGCACGTTGAAATTGAATACTTGCATGTTGAAATCGAATAATTGCATGTTGAAATTGAATAATTGCATGTTGAAATTGAATAATTGCACGTTGAAATTGAACACTTGCCTGTTGAAATTGAGCCACTCGGTGGATTCCACTGTTAATTTTCATTATACTTGCATGTTGAAACTGAATTATTGCATGTTGAAATTACAGGCCACGTATTCTCTCACTGAAGTTTCAGTAACGAAACTTAATCGTAAGATTAAGAATCTTCCCTCTCTAAATCTTCGCTAAAGTCGCTAAAGTCGAAAAATTGTTTTTGTTCACTTTAAGACAGACATGACTTCGATTAAACGTATTTTTCGCATTGCAAAAATAAGAAAAAATACTTCTTGATCCATCTTTGACTACATTATTGCAATTTTTCTGTGCATTTGTGAGTAAGCAAAAAGCGCGGGAACCCTGTGCAAAGTGGTACATGGACGGACGTATGTCTGTCTGTCTGTCTGTCTGTCTGTCTGTCTGTCTGTCTGTCTGTCTGTCTGTCTGTCTGTCTGTCTGTCTGTCTGTCTGTCTGTCTGTCTGTCTGTCTGTCTGTCTGTCTGTCTGTCTGTCTGTCTGTCTGTCTGTCTGTCTGTCTGTCTGTCTGTCTGTCTGTCTGTCTGTCTGTCTGTCTGTCTGTCTGTCTGTCTGTCTGTCTGTCTGTCTGTCTGTCTGTCTGTCTGTCTGTCTGTCTGTCTGTCTGTCTTTCTGTCTTTCTGTCTGTCTGTCTGTCTGTCTGTCCGTCCGTCCGTCCGTCCGTCCGTCCGTCCGTCCCTCCGTCCGTCCGTCTGTCTGTCTGTATGTCTGTCTGTCTGTATGTATGTATGGACAAGGTGATGACGTAATCAAGCAAAATCAACTCGATGGGTTACCATTTTTTCTTAAGTATGGTGCTCCGCTATTAAAATTTGGTAAATATTAGTTTTCCAAAATAGTTTTTCTTACTCATCTTGGAGTTTTTTCGTGTCTTTATCGAGAGTAGACGTCAAAACAGAGAAAAAGAGAGAAGCAGAGCATTTCTTGTGTTCGCTTTACAGTGCTTGGTCTAAAGCTTATTTGAAGGTTTGATGTCAGTTTTCTAGACTTGTTGAACTTTGGCTTGCATAATACAGTCTTGTTGTTGAATCAGATATTTTCGACGACCAGCTTCACTTTTTAACAAAATTGTCCATAAAAAACTAAAATTTTAAGCCATTTAAGTCATTGACTACATTCCCTGAAGAAAGCCTTCAGCATCTTACAAAATGACGTCACGCCCATCAACCAATCAGCGCGGGAGTTATTTTTAGCCAAGCTAGCAATCTGATGGACCAGCGATTTATTGAGAGATGGACTCCCCTAGTAATTTTCCCCTGTTATTACACATCATGCTGTTTTGAAGCGATGGTCTATGCTTCCACCCATTTTCGGTGGTACCATATTCTTTCCCTATTTAGTATTTTGGATTTTTCCCAGTCAATATCATGTCCCATTGTATTTTCGCAGTCAGAAAATTCGGTTTCGTTCTTTCTCGTCCTAACTGAGCTTCCTTTTTCAACCGCATTTCAGGGTCTTTAAGCCGATGTTACACGAGACGATTTGCAACGGCGATTTTTCGCGATACGCTGTTACGCAAAAGGTTTATACCCTGTAACATGCAAGATAAAATTATTTTTAGAGTAACTTCGACTTCAGGCAACACGTTGCGAGTTTCTGATCTGAAGTCAAAACCTCGCAACTGAAAATGACAAATTTTTCGAAGCGTTGCACGAAATATCGTCGTGATTCTCAAAAAAGTGTGAATTGCGTATAAACTTTTTTCCCATTCAAACTTTACCGTTTTACTGATTGTAACATGCTCTTTCCACTTATTGTAATTATGTTTCTGTTTTACTAATTTCAAAGTACCTAATAATAAAAGCTTAATTTCAGAGCCAGTATATAAATTATTCGACAACGTTTTTATGCTGTGCTATTTTAAAAATAAATAGGCTATTTGAAATTGCATAACTTAAATCTACTTCTTAAAAATTAAGCCTGAAAATCGTTCATATTCTTTCTATTAATACTTAGTTCCACCAAAGTAATAGCTATAGCCACGAAATAATAATTTGTGTATTCGGAGAAGATTATGAGTATCTTATCAAATTGATATAAAGTCGTGCCAAAAAAATTAAATTTTCTAATAACCAAGAACTACCTCCCAGCAAAAGTCTTCATACGCAATTCACACTTTTTTGAGAATCATATCTTCGCTAGTATTGAACTTTTTTCCCATTCAAACTTTACCGTTTTACTGATTGTAACATGCTCTTTCCACTTACTGTAATTATGTTTCTGTTTTACTAATTTCAAAGTACGTAATAATAAAAGCTTATTTTCAGAGCCACTATATAAATTATTCGAGAACGTTTTTATGCTGTGCTATTTTTAAAATAAATGGGCTATATGAAATGGCATAACTTAAATCTACTTCTCAAAAATTAAGCCTGAAAATCGTTCATATTTTTTCTATTAATACTTAGTCCCACCAAAGTAATAGCTATAGCCACGAAATAATAATTTATGTATTCGGAGAAGATTATGAGTATCTTATCAAGTTTAAACATTCATTTTCACTTCTTGGAAAATTTATTATAATGCAATCCTTTGAAACTAGTAATAGTTTATCGTTATGTTAGTATTGTCGTTTGTTTCTTCTGAAAACAAGGCAGAAATTTCGAAAGCACCTGTTTTATTGTAATCAAATTCTAACCTTCCTAATTTCATACATCAATTACCTTCGTTTTACAGACATATCCTGAAGCCAACTACAAATGAGACAATGCTAATAGTTTTAATAAACTTTATTTAACGAAGGTGTACAATTAATCAAAGATAATTTTCAATACTCCAGTTTCACATTCGGTGGAAACCGCTGTTTTTGAAGAACACAGACTCATTTGCACAGGCTTAGCCTCGTTTATGAGTCATCTATTCAAATACACCATTAAAAGTCCGTGGGATTGGTATTATTCAACTTGCACATTCTTTACATTACAGTTGGCTGTTGCTAATGATTTGCAAAAGTCAACCGTAATGTAAAGAATGTGTAAGTTGAACAATACCAATGTTTTGAAATCCCACGGACTTTTAATAACGTCGTTGAATAGATGACTTATAAACGAAGCTAAGCCTGTGCAAATGAGTCTGTGGTCTTCAAAAACAACGGTTTGCATCGAATGTGAGACTGGTGTATTGGTCCTCGAATTTATAAAACTAATTACAATATAATAGATAAATCTATAAGGAAGGAAAAAATTTAACCGAGTAAAATTAAATTTATATAAATAGAATAAAAATGCTGCTGCTGCTAGGGAGTTCTCACATACGGCTAACCTCCAAACTTCCTTTCAGGGTGCTTATTTAATTTATTTATTTCAGCTACGTGTTAGTTTCTGCTTTGGCTCTCTGAAATGTTTTATTCTATGTCACCAATAATTTGCGTCCTGAATAAAATACTATTATTATTATTATTATTATCATTATTATTATTATTATTATTATTATTATAGATGAAATACGTTAATTATCTAAGAAAAAGGAATCATTATATAATCTAGACGCTGTAAATTTACGATAACTACATTTAAAACTTGCCAAAGAGTTAGAATTACGTATGTCAATTGGTAACGAATTCCAAACGCCAGTGACTATGTATTCAAATGTTCGTTGCCCACAATTTTTTTTAAAGTGGAATCGTTAATAGCTTATTTGTTTTCACTCTAGTATTAAGCGTAGGAGTATTCTTAAATTTGTCTGCAAGATATTGAGGAGCTAGATTGTTAAGACTTTTAAATACTAAAATGGCTCTAAAATATAGTTAGATCTTTCGTCAATAGGGAGCCAGTTGAGTTCCTTGAACACTTCGATAGGTCTCATATCTTGGTTACGTTTAACATTTTAGGGTTTTGTGAACACGTTTTAATTGCTCTTACAGCAATTGCTCCACACAACAATCCCATAATCTATAAGTGGTTGAATTAAACTATTATAAAAGAGTTTGCGTGCATAGAGTGGCAAAATATGTTTGATTCTTCTGAGGAGAGCTAGTCTACTGTTTATTTTCTTAATTAAGTTACTAATATGAACAGACCAGTTCAAGTTCTGATCAAGAGTTAGACCTAACAGTTTATGGCTAGTTACTTGCTTGATAGGCTTAGAATCAATTTCAATGTTCAGTGAATGTAAATTTGTTGCTTTGGTTTTATAGCTGGAGCCAATGGCTAGGAATTCAGTTTTATCATGATTCAGGACAAGATGGTTTCTGTGTATACAATCCCCAATAGGCTGCAGGTCTTTATTTAGCGTACTAGCCATCTCTTCAGTTCTTCTTCCTGCTGTATATACTGTGGTGTCATCGGCATACATATCTGCATTGGTGTTTTTCATAAGTAGTGTTAGATCGTTCATAAAAATGGAAAACAAAAGTGGGCTCAAGATTCCCCCTTGTGGAACTCCAAAGTTAATAGAAAGAGATGTCGGAGAGCACGCCACTAAGAAAAACAGCTTGAGAGCGATCTTGCAAATATGATTCCAGTAATTTGAAGCTACTGTTGTCTATTCCATAGCATGATAGTTTTTGTAGGAGAATGTTTCTATCAATAAGATCAAACGCTTTTCTTAGATCTATCAACACTGATCCATTGAGCTTACCCTGATCCATGTCTGTAAGTTTAATTAGAAGTGATTGACATGAGTGAAGTTTTCTAAATCCTGATTGGTTATCAGATAGCAGATTGTGTTGCTCTAGATATTCAGTCAGATGAAGATGTAGATGTCTTTCCAGAATTTTGGAAGATAAACATAATTTTGGCGCCTAGGGTTAAGAGTCAGTCAAATGAAAAGTAAGAAACAGATGACCGTTTACGCTTACTGAGAACACCTTCTCCAAGACAGGTAAGGCTTTGTATTGCTGTTGCTACTAGTATTGTTTTTTCCAAACGTTTATCGGATCCGCAAAATCCTTAGAAACTCCCGGATTTTAAAGGAATTTTTAAATTGAAATAATGTTGCTGCTGGTGTTGCTCAAGTCTTTCTTCATGAATATTAAAAATCTCTACACCTTTTCGTAGATGTAGATATTCTTAATATCCTTGAAGAAGAAAAAATGAAAAAAAAATCTTAATATCTTGATATCCATGAAGAAGAAAGAAAGGGGAAAAAAAGAAGGCCGAAATATAACGAAAACGTAATTCGAATTCGCTCTACTTTTGGATTTAAGTAGTGTATGATGAAGTATGAAACGCTGTGTAGTTGGTTTTTAAAAATCTTTTTTTCCTTTCGAGAAAAATGGAAAAAAACGGTTTGACCCCACAGAGACGGTTCTCGCTATCTAAATGTGGCTGAAAATTGCATACGTTCGCTTGATCCGCGTAGCAAAACCTGCTGATCCAAATAACCTTATAATATTTTCTGCTTAAAGTACAGCCCTTCTTTGCTTATTAACAGTAGCTTTATAAAAATCGAGCGACTGGGAAAATTTTAGTACAATGAAAAAGGAAAGGGCACTTAGTTACAAATGTTCGTCAGTGCATCTCAAAAACTGTGGGTTTCTCCATGTGCCATCTTTCTAAACCTTATGATATTATGGACGACAACTAGTGGAAAACTGCTCTTTTGAAAAATGTATTTTTTATTTTTGCGAAATAATTATGCTCTTTTCCAGACAGACCAAGAAGGCATAAATAAGAGAGGAAAACTTGTTAATACCGCGCACGTCATGTGAATTCCCGATTGGGCTATTTTTAACATCAGCTTACAAACAATTTTCGCCATACCCTACTCCTGTGCGTCCAAAATTGTGTGCTTCATCCAAACCTGGAGGTAGCGAAAGCATGTAAAGAGTTTTTTGGGAAAATATAAATTTGGCGTCTTTTTGAGTGTCCAACAGCCTCAGTCGTGTTTTATTAGAAAAACGAACATAGCCAATTCAGATCTTTTTGCTTTATCTTGCTTTATCTAATAGATTTTGTCGAAAAAAAGTGAAAAAAATAAACGAAAAGTATTATATGTTGTTTTTGAGCGCGCGCGCACACGTCCACGCTATCAAAAAATTAAAAACCAAACGACTTTGGATGATAAGAATAGCCCCACCGGGATTTCACTTGAAATATTATTTGTTTTCTTATCTAACCTATAGAAATAGAAGAAAACATAAGTATGCTAACCTTGAATATGAAAAAGTTCTTTTCGTTGGTCCTCTATTCTGAGTTATCAAGAATGTGGAATTCACAACCGTTTATTTATATCATGAAGCGAGCCGAGAGAGTCTCAAAACTCCCGGCCAAAATACAATGTATCAGATCACTCAATATTTCGCACAGCTTCTTACAAAATGACTAGCCTGCTTCCGATAAGAAATATACAGTAAGATATACTAAATTCGATTTTTAGAGAGTCCAGTGGTCCAGTATTCTAACTTCACTTGGAAGTTGCTTGTTATATGCTTATTTGCATATTGCTGTGGGAAAAGTGACGGCTATGACGGCTATACCCGAGCATTCGCCGCGAGAAAAGTCTATACCGTAGTTCCATACCCCAATAGTCATTGAGTATATTGGACAGGTTTTCCCTTTATGTATTTTCCTTTCCAAAATTTCACTCGACGGACCACAGGTAGCGCAAGCCAAGGGTTAGTGGACAAGTGAACGATTGGAATTTTATATGGTGACTTAAATTGCTATATTATTTTGAAAAAACTCTCTACGAATGTTGTTTGGTACACGACGAACATTTTCGTAATGGAAGGTTGGCATGAAATCGTTTTTTTAAAGAGGTTTTGAGCTATTTGAAAATTTGCCGTTGCTCTCCCAACAACAGCGTCTTCAAAATTGAACCCTGATCCTTACGTAGAGCTCCATGTATTTTTCTTCAAACTTCGCATGTTGAAATAAGACCATCATAGAAGTTCCATGAGCAAATAAAAAGTGGGGGACACCGTTCTTTTTTATGAGTGAGATGATATCAAAGTGCAGACGATGTTCGTACTAGTCCTCCTTGTGGTCATACTTTTGCGCCGTGCGCTGTAAAGCTATCAAGCCAAATATCAGCATGACGAAAGTGGCACCTTTATAGAGAGGCAGTTTTTAGTACGTTTTTGGCTTTCATGAAGTTTAGACTTTTTTAATCACTATTGGCTCGATGATAAAGTTTATCGGTTTCCACTTTGGGTGTAGGGTTCCCACTTCGGCTAAGCTGGTTGTAGCCGTTATATATGGAAGTCGTTTTAATTATTGCTTTGTCACTTGTCAAAACTAACGAACGATATTTCTATGTATAGGAATGAATGTTCTACGGTGGTTATTTATTGCCGTCCTTTGGATATTTTTTTTCCATGAGGTAGCTGCAGGTAAGTAGACTGAATCCTAATTGGTCTAAGGGATCACACAATTCACCATATGCCCTTTAACTTTACTTTAACTTTAATTTTAATCACTATTTGTAACCAATTACAAAAGAAAATGAATGAATGAATGAATGAATGAATGAATGAATGAATGAATGAATGAATGAATGAATGAATGAATGAATGAATGAATGAATGAATGAATGAATGAATGAATGAATGAATGAATGAATGAATGAATGAATGAATGAATGAATGAATGAATGGATGGATGAATGAATGAATGAATGAATGAATAAATAAAAAACTAAATTCCCATGCTAAGACTACACTCCACAGGGCAAACAAAACTCTAAATACGAAAACGTTTATTTAAAATACAGTGTAGCACCAACGACTTAATTAGATAACTATATGTTAGGTGACTTAACAAAGAAGATTTAAATGACTCTTTACCAGGAGACCCTGTACACTCATTTAGTATTTAAAAACTGAATGAGTGTACAGGGTCTCCTGGTAAAGAGTTCCAGTCACTAACGTAAAGAGCACCTTGATATCAGCAATAAGTTTGAATTTCATTAAGCTTTATAAATATACCGAGATTTCGTAATACAGCCCCCACCCCCACCCCACATACACAAAATCATAAACACCCTGTATTACCCACAAATGCAGCCACAATAGTCAGGCCGATATGTGAAAAATCGTTCACTTTGTGACGAAAGCACCAAATTTGGCACAATTAGAGCATATGACTGTAAACTGACGTGTAAAGAGATTCAGATTTGGAGCTATTCTTTATTTTTTCGCTTTCCTTTTGAAATTTGAAAATAACTGAAATAATTCTATCGAACTTTTCTAGTATTGTACGCAATTCGCCATAGTGGTGAAGAAATAGAAAACGCAAGCGCGTGCTTTGCGCGGAGATTGGCAGAACACGAGAGAAGTGTTAGGAGAAGCACGACGCGTAGCGTATAGGTGCTTTATAACTTCACACAGAACGGCAAGCAAATTTCTTATTTCTCTAATAAAATACAAATATGCGCGCATGCTGTTTGCTCTCATAATGCACGCGCCATTAACCAATCAGAAAGCGAGATTTATAACACTTTTTTCATAAATTTAAAACCGTTTCATGTGTCCAAATTCTTTGCCAAGTCTCAGAGCGGCACCCAGTTTCACATTTACTTCTGTCAAGGTCAGTTAATCTTAGGGGTTTTCACTATAGCTTTCGAATAGTATATAGAAGGTATCCCACTATCAAAGCTATCCTTTTGTTGATTTTTTCCAATAATATAAAGCTTTAAAAATATATCTCGTAACTGTATGCCAAATCAGTTTTCATAGTGCTGTTTGTCTGATGAACGAAGGATTGATTCTGAGAGCCTTCGATAATCAGGAGCCCTGCAGGATCTGTACGATATTTAGATGACTGCAAAACCAATATTTAGAGCCTGCAGCTCGTTGTGGCCGATTGTATTACTTCGCTTGAATTTGAATACAATATTTGTCGTTTGCATTACCTTAGCACTTTTCTAATGATCTAGCACTTTTCTCATGTCAGTCATGAGACTTAAAACTGGGACCACCACAACCAGAAACTATAAATCTGCCTACTTGTATTTGTTTATGTTCTTTTGTTTACGTATAAAATTCTGTTATTCTGGGTTTATGTGTGCCGTAAGTAAGCCACTGATGTGTCATTTTATCAATAAAACCGCTATAGAAAAGATCTCTGACAACAGAAAAAACTTTTTAGCGGTAGAACTATAGGTTCTTGAAGAGGTGTTTATATCGGGAGTAAAATAAAAATGCGTTCATTTAGGGAGTGCGCGCTGTAGCTATTATTCCAAGTCGAGCATGCGCATTACATACCAGGGTGCGCGCTAGGGTCTCCCAGAGTCTCTGGCATTTTGCCTAGCATGCGCAGTCAAAATGACATGGCTCTAGATGGGGTGGAGAATGTGTGGTGCTAGTAGCCCTCTTGAAAGTTCATTGTGAAAACCTAATTTTGTAAGGTTGTTAAAGGTCGTCGGAGATTAATACATTAAAGTAATTCTCAACTCAATTCATAAAGCTAAGAGAAAAATTCGGTAGTTTGTTGTTTAACTCAGAAAGAGTCTCAATTAAAATCAAGCAAAATCGAAAATTTGTTGCACAGCATGAAAAACCAAAATTGTGCAAATTGGCCACTTTGGAAACGAGCAAGGGACTGGGGCGAGTTTTGAATTTTAATCTTATTAGCAAAAGGTTTTGTCATCTGATAAAGCATCTCAAGATTAGTAAGTCTAGCATATTTGAAGTTGTTTCGTTAAAAAGAAGCAGAGTTACAAGCATTCAAAAGTGTTGCAAATTTAAAAATAAGATTAAAATTAAAAACTCGCCCCAGTCCCTAACTCGTTTCCAAATTGGCCAATCATGACCATTAGTACTTAGTTTAGAAAAGGTGTGGGATTGTTTGTAAAAATACTTTTTGGTTTGCGATCGAGTAATCTGTGAAAAAGTGGAAGGCCGACGCGAAGAAATTATTTTTAAAACTCGTCTATATTGAGCAGCTTTGTGTGACTTTGAAAAGAACCTAGCAAATCTCCATTTCATACCATTAAAACACTCTACTCTTCGTGCTCATTTACGATAAGAACTATTTTTATCGAATTTTTACCTGAGACGCTCATAAAGCAGTACTGTGTTGCACTATGCATAAAGCGGTTCCTGTAGTTAGAACGTAACGGGCCCAAAAGGGCAACTGTTTTTTTTCTTATAATCATACAACCCCTATTAAAATTAATCTTGGATCCGTCCCTGATGGAGTTTATGAAAGTGGAGAGTAGCATGAAAAGCGATCAAAAACCTTTAAACTATTTTGTTTCCTTTTGAAATATTTTATAGGCAAGAGAAGCCGTTAATAATATTTATCAAATCAAAACAAAATATTCAGACATTTTCCATTATTTGCCTTATTGTCATTGCGACTGATCGTTGCTATACTGTGTTGAATTAGCATAATTTTTTTTTCTGTAACCATTTCAAGCAATGTTTTTAATTGTTTTTTCGTTTGTAGAGTACAAGCACATCGGTTGCTTCAAAGACACAATTAACTGGGCACTTCCAGATTATCTTGGTACATTTTCCAGAAGCATCGCAATAAAAAAGTGTGCTCAACTGGCTAAAATGAGAGGTTTCACTACATTCTCCGTTCAAAATGGCGGACATTGTTTTTCTGGTGCCACAGCTTCCCTAACCTACAACAAGTACGGACCAGCGACCAACTGTGCTAATGGATTGGGAGGGTGCTGGGCCAACGATGTCTATTTTTTGACCGTAGCGGGTAAGGATAACCTTACTGACAATGTCTTTTATTTTCTTTACACTCCTCATCATGATTTTACTACGCACACAACTCCAAACACGTCAAAATCAATCTTTCAATCGCAATTCTCGTGATCAAAAGCTTATATTCAATATAAAGCATCATCTATTGTGTCGTTATCTTTCGATCGCAATTCTTGTAAATATACTCCCCTTCTCCATTTTAAGCCACAAACTCCCGAAAAAACTTGATCAAAATGGTGCCTACGATGGGGTATTCATTTTTTTAAAAGTCGTTTTGCTCTTCCCCACCGATTTCTCGAGACGAATTTTTCGCTGGCTGCAGATTTCCTTTCCTCGTGTTTGAGTCGTAGTTATTCTGTGAAAATTATGAATAAATTAAAAAGCAACGCGACAACATCAAATGCAGATAAGTTTCCGTGAACGACGAAATTTTTGGGCTTCATGCCGTAATTTAGAGCGGAGAAAAAGGGCATTTTGTAAAGGTAAGTGAGCACGTTATTTCTCAGAATATGAGTTTTTTGCTTAACTTACCATTACCAAACATAGCTCTAAAATCGTTTTTTGACAAAGTATACGACTCCTGAAATATTGTTTTTAAGCTGAGTTCACACCTGAATAATTGTTATATTCTGTTATTGTACCAGGGACTACATTCAACGAGATTGGTATATTTTAACCATGTGTGCCTAATTCCGGACAGCCAAAATACACCAAAGATTGGTTACGAATAATACGAATGTTGACATATAAAGCGAGTCTATATTTAATATATCGTGTTGTCCAAGTTCAGATATGTTGATATAGACCCTTTGCAGCACGTCGGAATGCAGCTCAATTTGGAGGACAAAACAATAGGTTTCCAATTCTTAGGAGATTGAAATTCTTTTATCGTGTCCACCAAATTGAGCTGCTTTGACGTCAGGTGAAAGGGGTATATTATGCTTGGTTAAGTTAGATTTCCTAAGTGTAGTTTTAAACAATTAGGTATTAAAATGGCACAGGGTATTCAGAATGCGATCCAAGAACTGTCCAAGAATTTTTACTGTTAAATAAACAAGCACGTGCATTGCCTTCACAACTTCTTTATTAGGCTCATTTGTATATTTTAAACCTCAATGAGATTGAAAAGCAATATTCCTCTAATTTCCCAATGAACCAGCGAGGTGGAAGTGAGGAAATCGAAGAGCAAATCGCATAGTGTTTGTGTCCAGAATTAGGACCAAGTGTCCGAAATAAGAACTACCAACTTGGGCGATAAAATTGTAAACTTTAATAAGTTAATCGTGATTTAAACAAATTAGCTCCATGGACTTTCACCAAGAATGAAGGTACGTCACTTAGGCTTATAGAAAAGAATGGCGCGTTTGGGCACCATCTGATCAATTTAACCAAATTTTCCTTGATTAGTTTTTACAACTTATTGTCTATTTCAAAATGGCGTTAAATAAGGCAAATGCTGTTTATTACTTAAACATAACGGACGAAGGGACGGAAGGAAGGATGGAAGGATAGATTGATGATTGGATGAATAATTGAAAAAAAAAACACGACTTCACCAGCTGAAGCAACAGAAGTAAGACAAAATATAGGTCAAAGAGTTTTTAATTAATCAGTTGAAATCTATCTATTACGATTATCAGGTTTTCCTCAATGTTCCCCAGAAATGAAGGATGAGGTCACGTGGTCAATTACAGCAGTTGGCAAAACTGACATCAAACCATGTTCTGGAATTGCCACAGGTGGGTACCTTGAATTTAAGAGCGGAAATGCTAAATTTGAATTTGGTAGTAGACCCTTTTAGCTTGGGCGTAATGTTTACCCATTTCAGACCAACTGTGATTTTCTTAGGAATAAGATTCTTTGCTTGAGTTGTATCCATATTCATCGTATTACGTGCAACTTGTGACAGAGGTCACATTGACGTTTTTGAGAATGCTCCAGAAGTTTCTGTATAGTTCTGGATATTTTATCTTTATAATTGAATGGTAATAATTTTATTTTCTAGAAGTTTCAACAGTTTCAACAGTCGTGCAGAATGTTCTAGATCTTTCATACATGAAGTATTAACTTACATAGAGTTTTTCTGGAAGTTTCTAGAATGTGTCTTTCCAGAATCTTTATATGATCCGGTAGTTTCTGGAATCGGTTGGCCAGGCAGTCTGGATGAGTGGTGGGCATAAGTCCATCAAGTTAGATAGACAAGTTGTAAGGAAGACTAGAATGGTGACCAGTAAAGTAAGCTTTTCTGACCTTGTACTTGTAAGTACGAACTGTTTGGTTGTTTATAGAATTAATATCGTTGACTGGTCACCTGTGGTCCTGGTCTACGACAAACCATTAAACAACGGAACCATGCTCTCGGGAATGAAGTTTAGTCTGATAAACATTACGCCTAAGCTAAAAATGTTTATAACAAGGCCAGAAGTCAGTAGTTTCAATCTATCCAACAGACTCTGACACACTTTTTTTGACTTCCGTTTACTCTTTTTTTCGGTCTTTTCCTTAATTTAAAGGGCTTTTCCCCGGGTTCCTGGGTTTCCTCGTTTTGCAAAAGTTAACAAACTAATCTATTTTACACAGAATATGCAGGAAATGAGGGAGGAGACCCGGAGAACCCGGGGAAAAACCCTCTAAGCACAGGTCAGGGCCAATAAGGAACTCTACCCAAACAGATACGACGCCCAGCACATAAAGCCATGGAATGGAACTCGGATCGCCTTCGTCAGAGGTGACGAATTGGCAGCGCTCACCACCGGTGTTGTCCAGGGTATAGATAACAATTGTAGGTTTTGGAAGAGAAAATCAAATATGTCTCTTATTTAATACTATGATTTAAATTATCAGGTCAAGCTACACGTCAGTGTGCTCAAGATAAGGAATTGAAACCACGATGGGATGACGTCAACGTTGGTAACTGTACCTCAGACGTCTTTCAAAAACTTCTCCTTGAGGTATCTAGTACTTACAATGCTTGTAAATAGTTTGCGCGGAATAGTACAATTTCCGTACGCGTCGCCACAAAATAGAGTTTTGGTGGAACTCGGTCAAAGTGTTTCCATGATGTTTCATAGCCATTCCATTTCGTGCCTTTGAAAACTTTGTGTTATCCGACGATGTCATTAAAACACTTTGATCGACGTCCACCGAAACCCTAATTTGTCGCAACGGTATATTTTACGATTCCACGTGTGCTATTGACGGTAAAGCGTAGAGCTGAAAACGTGCAGTATTAAACATGCATGCCAAAGCACTGAAGTGGATTTCTCTCGTATTTCGGAAAATATTCCTATCACAGAGCTCTTACTTAAATTTCAGTGCTCTATCACAAATACCTGAAAAGTTACAGCGTTTTGAAATTAGAACGAATTATAGACCCTTTTAATAAATCCTACAATGCTTCATTTTCCGCGTTTGACGTCAAATTTATTCTTTTCAATTTCATTCAAAAGAACAAATTTCAAAAGAATAAATTTGACGTCAAACGCGGAAAATGAAGCATTGTAGGATTTATTAAAAGGGTCTATAAGAGAAATATATATTTCATGTTTTTGACACATTTTACTTGCCTGTAACTCTACAGATATCTGCCTTACTATATTGAAACTATGCACATTTACTAATTCACATCTGGTCTTTCAGTTGGTAACAAAATAATTCCCCTATTGAGTAAGCATTTTGATTTATGCAAATGAAGGCCCCAGCCTTTGCATAGAGTCTATAAATGTTATTCAACAAAATTAAAAAATACATTTTTGAATCGCGTCATTGCAGGCTTATAATTCCTCTCTCAATTCAAGTGGCTTGCTACAAGAACTAAAAACTGTTACAAAAAGAAGTCCCTCTGAACCAAAAGGTCTAAATGGTGGTGATCTGGACATTACTACTCGTATCTTGAGCATTTTGGTCAAAAACAGTAAAACTGATAACACCATAGACAAAAATCAACCAATTTTTTTGGAAATCTGCAGTAACATCTTGGAACCGGTTAACGCAAAACCATGGATACAATTTGAAAGTCAAAGGCAAAAGGTAGATTTATTAGTTAGAAGCAAGGTCAAAAAAATTTCATTTCTTACAGTTGATCATGAGATATTTGAAAATTTTTTAACTAAGGTCACATGTCGAACTTCACGTGAGCCGAACCCAATGACATAAAAGAAGACCGCCTTATTATCCATTGTTTTCAAGGCTTACGACTCATGTGATGCTAGACGTTTTGACCTTAGTCTTTCTGGGATTTCTATGGAATTTTAACCATGTGAATTCCTCTGAGCAGAAGAGTTTTTCTTCCACAGGATAGAATTACGTCATGGAATCGGTTGGTGGTGACTGTGGATGAATATGGTCTCCATCTAACCAATCATATAACCGCTAATACAAATAAAGTCTTGACGACCAAAAATATCGTGATGCGAGTAGACAAAGTCGGTGTAAAAAGCAAGGTAATAATCAACATTTTTGTTAATCATTTTTTTCAAAATTATCTTACATTAAGGAACATGGGGGAGGGGATTGGAGGATTTAGGGGAGATCACGTGATTTACGACAACTGGAGGGGGATCATCTGTACTTTGACAGGTATCAAGGGGGGTCAATCAGTAGCAACCAATTTTCAGGGGAATCATAAAAATAAATAGTGCGTCTTGGGAGATCAGTGGCATGAAAGATCCTCCGACCCCCAACCCCCCCAAGGTGATAATAATCGTCAATCCCTCAATAGAGATTAACAGCAATATGCAGGATATGGATGAGGAATGGATATTATCTAAACGTTTCATTATTGCATGTAACAGCGATTGAAGTACAATTATAAGAAAAACAATTGATTTAAAAAAAATATTTTTCTTGTTTGCAGATTAAGAATCAAGGTCTGACATTTAAACACGAACAAAGCTCGATATTCCTGCCCGCTGAAATATTCAGCAACAGATCAGAATATCGTGTAGTGAGCTTAGTGTACAAGAGCCTGAATTACTTCATGCGGTTACAGAATACAACAGTTGAGACGCAGAATGATAATGGTAGTGTCTTAGTACTATCTAATACGACCATGGTTACTAGTACAGTCCGACCGGAACCGACCGGGAAGCTGAAAAACAATGTGAAAATTGTGGTCGAAAATAAAAAGGTAAGAAAAGGAACAGGGAATACGGATTAGAATCTGACCAATGTTGCCGTGTGCTATCTTCTTTATAACTAAAGAAAGTCTATCATCAAGTGGTTTTGTATGAGTAGGAAACGATACGGCAAATTCGTAGCCGTACTTAGCCGTACCCCATCTTACCATGACCGTAAATACGCGTTGTGATTGGATAAATAACTTGAAGACAATGCGAAAATATTTCAATGTTACGGCATGTCGTACCGTGATCGTGCTCTAAATCAGTACAGTATGTACCCACTCATAGGAAAACCATTGTTATGGGAAACGATTTCAATGTTACGGATGTCGTACCGTGTACTTGCTGTAAGTCTGTATACTCATGCAAAAAACGTTCTATAAAACTAACTGTATCGTTTCAGGTCGTAGAACCTGTTCCTCCCAGGACATGTGTGTTCTGGAGGCACGGTTTATCAAATGTGTGGAGGACAGATGGTTGTAGCCTGGTAACCAGTGAATCTACTAAACACATTACCACCTGCAAGTGCGATCATTTGACAATCTTTGCAGCCCTTATGGATCCTTACGGCGGCCCGGTCTGTAGTTGAAATAAATGTTTTATTTATCATGTCGTTTGCCTTATAATGGCATCATATACCACTATTAATTCCTTTGTGTGTGTGTGTGTGTTTTAATTTCATCCTCACTATCCACACAGCTTTGATTCACGGGCGAAGTAAAATCTCTTTAACTGAAACCCTGTAACTATTTCAGGGGTTAATTAAAACCACTCTAAAAGACCTGAAAGAGGAATATATAGAAGACATATTTAATGAATGTGCGTTTTGCCTCGATTGAACATTGTAGCTTCCTCTAAAGCATCTCAAGGCACTTGAATTGATCTCTACCATTGGGTGCGCAACTTCTTTGTTTGCCATCCTGCTGACCATCATAGTGATGGCATATTTTTGGCAGGACCTCAAAGGACCACGGACTATCGTGCTGATGAACATTTGCGTTGCTATTGCTGTTGTCTGTATTCTTGTCATTGCTGAGGGCACGGCACGTGATACTAAGGTAAAAATTATTCAAATGTAATCAAACACAGAAACAACTTCTGAGTTAGCACTGATCTATATCAGGACACTGCTAACACGCAAATCGAACCCCGAAACAACTTCTGGGCTGATCTATGTCAAGGCATAGCTATAGCGCATTTCACATCGTCTCAATGCGCTTTACAATTTTTAACCAGTGGAGGACTTTACAGGTTGCATATTAAGGCGCTATTAGCCGGGAGACAATCCCCTACTCTTACACGAATAATTCAACAGGTTCTTTTATGTCCCCATGCATTTACAGGTTAAGGAAGGGTTGGGAGACAGGGTTTAAAGTCCTTATCCGAGAAGACTTGAAAGTCTAACCGTTTGTAGATGTGATTACAAAGGCAGCACTTTCTCCTCAGTTATTTTAAGACCCTGAGTGTTGATGTTGCCGGGACTCGAACCACGACCTCCCGCACAACAGACCGACGCTCTTACCAACTGAGCTAACCGGGTGGCGGTGTGATGAGGAGTCCACGAATTGAAACCTAAGTCCAGTTCCAGATCGGTTTAAAACGTTCAACATTTTCAAAGTATCAGTAATATAGCTCTTTTATTTCGGCGGTTGTTATCAAAGGTACAACAACGTCCGGTTGATGATGTAGCACTTCTTCCTTCATATCTGTTCCTTACCTTCAAGGTTGGCTGTACTGTAATGGCTGTTCTACTACATTACTTTCTTCTTACTGTATTCTGCTGGATGCTATGTGAAGGAATACTTCTCTATCTCGTCATCGTCAAAGTCATCGGAGCTAAGGTGGAAGAGAAAGTAAAATGGTTTCTCATGTTTGGCTGGGGTAAGTATTTCTTTAGACCATAAATGAAAAGCAGATGTTTTATGACTAAGATGTTTTCGGCGTATTGTATTCTCTGTTTTTCAGGTTTTCCCGCATTTGTTGTTGGAATCTGCCTTGCAGCTACCCAAACACAGGGCTATGGTTACCATGGTAACCAGACCGTTTGCTGGCTTGCAGTGGACAACGGGCTCATATGGGCCTTTGTTGCGCCAGCCATTGCTATTCTTCTGGTATATCAATTTTGTCTTATTTATCATGAGAGTTGAATGTAGTGGGTGTGTGGAGCGAACCTCACGGAAGAACCCCTAAGGGGGAGTGGAGGCTCTAAAACGTACTTTTTTTTAAATATACGATTCCGATTCTTGGTTTACACGTTACGTCATCGTCCGCCATGTTGGCAGTATTGAACAAAAGATTTCTCAATATCCCCCTTTGTTAATACCACGAACATGGCCGCCATTTCTTGACTTTTGACTGTCTTGGGAATGGTTGAAAATATCATTTTAGGGTTTCACGGCTGCCGTCTTGTAGTACAGGATCAATTGAAAGTTTTTGTATGAGATTTTTAGTTTCCAAATATCGTCTGTCGTTAAACCCGTCTACATAACAAATAAAAATCCATCGTATTTTGACAAAACAAATTTGCCTTATTCAGACAAGTAAAATATTGTGTTCCAGGTCAACTTGGTTGTGTTAATTCTAGTGATTCGTCAAATGATGAGCACACGTCACATGCAAAGCAAATCAAGTGATGTTAAAGTACGCATGAGCATCAAGGCAACCGCTGTTCTGCTTCCATTACTGGGCATCACGTGGTTATTTGGACTGCTGGCTTTCAACTCAGATACCTTGGCCTTTAAGTATTTTTTCGCCATCTTTAACTCCTTACAAGGTCTAATGATTTTCGTCTTTAACTGTGTGCTCAATAATCAGGCAAGTGAACTATAAAAATATGACAAAAATGTGAAATATTTTTTGCAAAGTCAGCGTTCCTTGATGATTAGAAATTTTAAGCTTGGCCAAGGATGGCCTTTCTCATGGCATCGCAGCCATGTTGCTTAAAACAATAGATCCCCCTCTCTCGTTCAAACACTTCAGGATGACTTTACTCGGGCATTTATTCATTTATTCGGTTTTTATTTTCATGGAAATAAACATGACTGCCGTGTGATGCAGGTCCATAAACCTTTTCAGCTTTGGCGTAAGCTTTCCTCGTCAGTTTCAGTTCCCTAAGGCACTAAGGGCGTTTTTCGAGGCGTTTTTCAAAGAAAAAATATTTGTAAGCGCTATTCTTAATTTGAAATCGTGCTATATGCCTTGGAAATGTTGTGTTTGCAACGCTTTGTTTAAAAGTTGCGAACGAGAAGATCGACTAATGAATACAAGCAAATAATTTTATTCTCAAGAGAATGGCACGTATTCTGATCAGTGTTTGCTTGTTCTGTTTAAGGTTCAAAATGCTGTCAAACTTAAATATCAGAAATATGGTAGCACAGACTCCAAGAATATCAAGCAGCCCAAAAAGAAGCAAGGAAAACCCGCTAAACATTCCAGTAAATATTGTAGAATTCTTATGTCATTCTATTCTTGGGTATTGTCTAGGTTGTATAATACTTTAGTGGGTGGAAAAAATTCCGAGTGTTATATTTCTTATAAATATATTACTTTGTATCTTTACAGCTCAAGGCAAAATCTGTGAAAATGAGTACGATATGATTCCACAAAATGTGAAGAGACATTCAGCGACTGAGCTGTTACCACAGAGTGGACCTGAATCCCTCTAAGATAGCTACCACTGATAAAAGTGCTCTGGAAGAAGTTAGTTAAATTCATAAGGAAAGCCTAGGGTAGCGTTAAAGATGCTCTTCTTTGCACATCCATGTGGTTCAGCAAGTGTAAAAACATGCACCATACCTATTGTAGTTGGCTCACTAGGAGCAATTTCAAAGAAATTTAAGGAATACTTAAATAGGTTAGATCTGGAAAAAGTCAGCACGTTAACTCTGCAAAAAGCTGCTCTGTTGGGCACCGCCCATATACAAAGACGCGTCCTCCAGCTCTCAGGATCCGGGTAGGAACCCAAGCTGTCGAGAGAAATTGTAGAACTGACCAGCAGATATATATCTGTATTTAATCCTGCGTGTTCATGTCTTGCTGAGAAATAAAGGAATAATAATAAATAATAATAAAAGTCGGCACATTAATTCTGCAACGATTCAGAAAAAAGTCAGCACGTTAGTTCTGCAAAAGCTGCTCTGTTGGGCACCGCCATTATACTAAGACCCGTCCTCCAGCTCTCAGGATCCGGGTAGGAAACCGAGCTGTCGAGAGAAATGGTAGAAGTGACCAGCAGATATATATATATATGTATGTAATCATGTTAATGTCTTGCTGAGAAATAAAGGAATAATAATAATAACTAGTTGGCAAACCCGTGAAACTTCACTCTTCTACTTGAAACAAAAATCATTCTTATTAGGTATTGTCTTTACACTGTATAAATGCTATCCTAACTTAAAAAGTCAGTTTGCTCGCCATTTGAACTTGATTTACTATTTAATATGGGATTAATTTCTTCTAGCTAGTTGGTTTGCCATTTGGATCGAAATCTACAATCTATTAACCAATGCCTAAAGTTTGTTTTTACGGTATGTAGAACTTTTCTCATTGTAATGTTTGTACTAAAACGCTTTTCCCTGAAAACCTCGACCAATTGAGTGTTTGATACGAAGTTTGTTGTCATTGACAATTTCGCGCATGTGCACACGTTTTCAGCCCTGTCTATATCACCGATAGTTGTAGGAGCCTTGGGAATTGTAATAAAACCTTGAAGAAGTGCATGTATCGAACGTATTGGTTTCGTTGCAGAAAGCAGCCTTTTTAGGAACTGCAAGAACATTAAGAAAAGTACTTCACTGTAAATACTGACTGGTTGAAACAACCAAAAAATATTAGGTGGAAACGCTGGGTCTGAGAGAACCAGATTTAATTTGGTTGTTTTAGTTGTTTATTTTATAGAGGTAGAAAATTATACTGTACAAGGGAATGAGAAAATCAGGTAAAATCACTCTAATCCTAATTCTGGACCTCTATAAAAATAAAGAACTAAATTAAAGGAAAATAAATGCAAAATGAAAAATGAAAAAAATAAGGCAATAAGGTTTGATTCTTTGGGCCTCAATGTCTTTTATCTGAAGTGGGCTCCCTGTGATGTAGCTGAAATACTGAACCACAGGGATCCCAGTAATAACGGGAGCAACGCCTGGCAGATTTTTGTTTCCTTCGCTAAAAGACAACTAGACTTGAACTCGGGCTAAATAACTCTAAATTGTAACTTAACACGTCCATATAGCAATGGATCGCATCGTAGAGATTGCAAAGTATTCTCTAGTAGACATAGAGGATCCTGTCAACCTTGCTCCGGTTGTTTTGACAGCATTCTGTCTGTTATGGTCAGGTCGTCCCAATGGTCTTGCCTGGTGGGCAATGTTCAATGGTTGCCTTATTCACTTCTATATGGACGGGTCAGTAAGTCTACAATACTCTTGAAATTGTTGTTCAATGATAGAATTTGATACTGTGAGTGGAATAATGACACTGAATTGCGGTCTAACGAATCGTAAAGACAAGAAACAGTCTTGGACTTTGTTTTGACGCTGTGGCGAAATGGCCTGCAGTCAAGAATTTATATTTATATTTTACAAGGATTGAAGCCTATAGAACCTAAACTGCCATTAATTTAAGGCAGTGGGTTAAGGGAACCCGAAAAAACTATGTTATATTTTCTACTTTTGGTTTGGCCTGGGCATAGAATACGAAGCAAAGATTCGTGACACTTCCGAACATTCACTGATGACTGCTATTAAATTCAAACTACCGAAACTGTATGCACAAAGGTAAAGCAAACCTGAAAAACTATGTACGTATTATTTTCTATTTTATTTTGCTGACTAACTAAGCCACAAATTCCTAAATGGCTGGCAGTCAAAAAATAAAATATAAAGTAAAATCTACAGAATTTTTCAAATATGCTTAACCTATGAGAATACAGTTTAGGTAGTTTGAGTTTGATAGGCTGCAAATTGTTATTTATTTTAATTTATTCATGTTACTCCTTAAAATGGCCAAATTTTCTCATTAAAATGTACTTTTCACAACTTTGAAACAAGATGTTTGGCTGGGCACTTGACTACAAAAATAAAAAGCAGCACACAGAAGTCTGGAACAGCTTAAAGTGCTCCTAATAAATATCACCAAACGTATTTCAAGTAAATCCTTACTGGCTCAAAAACATGGTTTTGTAGGATTTTCACTCTTTTATTGGGGCATTTTGAAAATGCCTCAATAAATCTCACAGCTGCCACACTGGGAGAAGGGTGCCTATGACATCATAGGGAAGTGTCAATAGGTATTTTGAGGCATTATTTAGGCATTTTTTTCTTTCCGAAAACTCCAAAACAAGAACAGTCTTCGCTTGTAAAGAAAGAAAGGTCCCGCCCCGATGATGTAAGCAAATAGTAGGTTTCAGGCACTGTACTAAAAAATTAAGAGTGACTGGATGCTACATGCAGCTTTTTTGAAACTTCAAAGTGTCATAAAAAATCAGGATTAATTAAACCGGCAGCGTGAAAATCCCCTAAAAACATATTTTTGACACCATAAGGATTTATTTGAGAAATAAACAGAAATATTTTTTATTTAGAGTTTTGTACAATAGACCTCATCGGCTTGGGGTAATGTTGTTCCATTTCAGACCAGGTGTCATTCTCTTGAGAATAAGATTCTTTGTTTGAGTTGTATCCATATTCATGTATCTTCTCATGTGCAACCGTTAAACAATGGAATGATACTCTGGAGAATGACACGTGGTCTGAAATGGGACAACATTACACCCAAGCCGATGAGCTCTAGTGTACATCAACTATAACCCAATTAAACTAAATTGCAATGATTATTATAATAAACCACAAATTTACTTTTTTCATTTCCATTTTCTCCAACTCTACAATAGTGTTGTATAGGGGAGTGGGGTCAAGAGGGGATGGCAAGTAACCCCTGCTAAGATTTTGAAGTTTCCATTTTATGTATTAAAAAAAAACAAATACAAAAAATATACAAATATACAAAAAATCTTAAAGGGGCACTTGGATGAAAACGCCCCATATTTTGAAAGTCCGAACAGTTCAAGTATTTAAGAACAATATGACTCAATCATGATTATGAAAACCAGATTGGCAAAAATTTTAGCCTGGGAGCCACTCGCAGTTGAGAAATTTTGGTTTAAAAACTAAAAGAACAATAGGGTTGAGTAAATGACGTCATTTACTCATAATTTAGATGCTGAAAAATATACATAATTTTTACCCGCAAATTTTGACTTTAAAGAAAATATGTTGCTTCGCTACTAGTGGGGCCATATAGATTAGTTTAACCAAGTTTCAAGGCATTTCCAATTTTGCCCTTTAAAGAAAGACATATAAAATAATCTGTTCTATGTCAGCATAAGAGGTTTTACTTAAAAATGAGTATAACCAAACAAGTTAGCTTTCCCTTTCAACACATTGGCAGAACCAGGGGTGGTTCCAAGGAACCCCTCTTAGTGAGATCTTGTGATGCCTATCATATTCTTTATGCTAATAATATCATTTGTCCCTATTACCCTCCCCTCCCCCTTTAACTTATGAATTTGCTCCATATTATGACATGATAAACATGTTATCTTTTTTATTCCCATAGAATTGTAGGGATATTTGGCAGGGGTCCAAAATGGCTTGTAGAACAATATGCTAAACTGGATGCACGTTATTGGCAAACACAAGACCCTATGGTGATGACAATATCTGCTGTTGAAATGGTTATAATGACACCTCTCTGCATTATATGGTGAGATACAGTATATATGTCTATATTGTATATAGCAAGGCCTGTAGGGAGGTGGGGTAGGAGAGTTTGCTGGTTTATCTCTATCTCATGAATGTAAATATTATGATTTATATAATAGTTCAGATATAACATGCACTCTGATTGGCTGATAGGCGTGTTTACATGATGCTATGTAAACACGGCAATTTCAATATTTTATAAAACAAATAGAAAACACCATGCCATGTTTACATAGCCTGATATAAACACTCAGGAAGGTTTGGGCGAAGTCTTGAGCTCTGTAAACCTTGCATGTGGCTCGGTTTTACACAACAGCTCTCGACTTCTCCCAAACTTCCCTCGTGTTTATATCAGGCTATGTAAACACGGCAAACGTTTTCTATTTGTTAAATAACATTTATAAACACCATTTGACCGAGTCTCAACATTATGTTTTATGGAAGGCACAAAAGAAATCTCAATTTTTCTAGATGGAATTTCTGGCATTTCTTTTGTATTTTCATGTTAGCCTGGCATTCAGCATTATTTTGAGAAGGGCCCATGAAGTAGTAGCTGGTATATACATTCCCATTCCAAGACAGCATAATCAATGCATCTTTAGGCTTTCATGTAATTTATACCTCAACTACCCTAAAGAGATATCTACCAAGATATACTTCTGGTGCAACCACATAAGGTTGTTTATGAGAGTAAACCAACCCCCTTTGGCTCTTTCGGCAGGTTGAAATTACTTACAAACCTTAATTACAAACCAAATGTAGACCAGCTGGCTTTGGACTTCTAGGGATTCCATATTTTTGGTTACTTTGGGGGAATACATCCACTAATTCGAGCTTAATTAAAATGACATTAATAGAAATTTAGAAAAATGCTAAACTTTTTTTTTTTTGGCTGACCTTTGTTTGGGACCTGTGTCCTGTTTGTTAGACCCTCAACCGAGTAGTGCAGTGTACAATTTTTTCATTTTCTGTTAATCATTAATGTAGCTGTAAATTTGTACTGTAATTTTGGTATTTTGATAGTTGTGTATGTAAGCTCTCATGGTTGTAAAGTTAAGAAAGAAAGAAAGAAAGAAAGAAAGAAAGAAAGAAAGAAAGAAAGAAAGAAAGAAAGAAAGAAAGAAAGAAAGAAAGAAAGAAAGAAAGAAAGAAAGAAATAAGTAAGTAAATGAATAAGTAAATGAATAATGTTAATAAATTAATAAATGGGAATTGACAATGGATTCCATAGTGGATCTTCTTCCACTGCATTCCAACAGCCCCTTTTGCAGGACCTGGTCACATGGAAACATAAAAAGCATTATTTTTTACATGTATGAGAGCCTAGTCCATCCATAACCACAGTTTTTCAAATTTGTTGTAATATTTTGTTTCATTCTTTATTAGTTTATGGAAGCAAACAACCAAATTCCAAATTTGCAGCTTGCAGCTATCAAGTTTGCATATTATTAAAAACTACTATAAAAACACCAAATATGGGTCACATAATTTCTATTTTAATTTTATAGGTTTATTTTAGCAACAGGGAACACAGGGGTGGTGGTGGTGGGGGTAGGAAGGTAGCCTTGGAAGGCTAAACCCCCTGCACATTTTTAGCCCAAAATGATTTTCTTACAAATTGCCTAATGCTTTGACATGATTTTAGTTGGTCTTTTCTGTATTTAAAAAACAGGATGCATTGTCAAACAACACCATATAAGGCATGGTAAACAAATGATATTTGTACTGAATCTAAACCATGATGCACCATGTTCCCTGTCTCAGAAAAGGTCTATGCAATACATGTTGCAATTGCCCCTCAAAACGCTGGATCGCATTTCCAAGATCCTGAATCTTTAAAATTTCCAATTCCCCAGACCCCACAAATTAGCCCCGACTCAAAACTATCCCTCAAGGTCCTTGAGTAATATATACCTATCTATATATAGCTATGAAATATAAATATGTGTGCATGTTTTATTTCTAGGTATCATTCAATTGTACAAAAGCGTTGGTACTGTCATGCTGTAGCTATCATGACATCAACTTTCCAGCTTATGGGCTGTATAATGTATGTAGGTGCTGAAATTCTAGATGGCTTTAAACACCTCCCATCGGTAAGTATATTGTAAACCTTTTTTTTTTCAAGGGAAATAAAGTTTGTAACTGTAGACTCCTTGCAGCACGTAGGAATACAGATCAATTTGGAGCACAAAATAATAGGTTCCAATTCTCAAGAGATTGAAATTCTTGTGTTTTGTCCTGCAAATTGAGCTGCTTGGGCGTCTTGTGAAAGGGGTCTATACTGATATCACACATGTCTTGCATTGAGAGCGAAAATGATATATACAACATCTCTAGAAACTCTACTCACATACGACACTGAGCCTGGCGAGACTCAAACTCATCACATTGGTGAGAGGCTAGTGCTCTCACCATTGCGCCACCTATGCTTCCCCTAGTAGCCATGAGACATATTAAGTCATGACCTGTCATTTCACCAGTGACTACCTACAATTCCTTTCATTTAGTCATTACTGGCTTTGACACATTTACTGGGCACAAACTCTCCTCTTCTTTTTGCAACATCTTGTTAATTCTGATACATAGGTACCACTTAAATAGTTCATTGATTCCATCCAATCATCTCCCCACCTATCTATCTATCCACTCTCCAACCAAACTCATTCACCCACCCACCCCCATCCTTCCACCCATCCATCCCTGCACTTATTGTAAACTTTCTTCAATCCACGATTCTATTGACCCACCCAGCTAATCATCCTTCCCCAAACCTGCTACCATCTATCAAATATTTTTTTCTCCTTTCTTATCCTCATTGGTTATTCTTCATGTTTCAATTTATTTTTTATATATTTACTTTTCCCTTTAGAATTGGCCTCCAAGGTTTGACAATTTTAATGACCTCTTTTATTTCTGGTTTGTGTTTGTCTGTCTTAATGGAGTTTGGGTTGTCGTACCAGTAAGCGTAATTGGCAAATCACTCTACGAAATGCATCACATATATAGCCAATCACTATCAAGCAAGAAGAAGACATCAAAAAGAGATTAATAATATTGTATAGTACTATACTGTATCCTAATGTACTTGTTAAGGTGACTTCCTACTACTGAGTGTTCAATTTGGGCCCAAAAGTGTGATCACTCAAAACCTGCTAAATTACCAAGGCAACATTTAGAAATTATTTTATTTAGAAACCCATACATGTTTTAAAAGTTTAACAGGCCAAATCATAAAATTTTTCATGTATTTGTAGATGTTTTAATAGTAGGTAGTCACCCTAGTTGAATAGAGAATAGCGAAATGTTAACCAAAAATAGTGACCCATAATTCCTTTCAAGAAGGTGATCAACTCAAATTTTTTTTTTTTTTGACTCTGAAAAGGCGGGTCTTGAAATAATTGATGACATATACAGTGACAGTCATTGTCAAAAAGGTTGTCAAATAAAAAAGACTTAAAGACCAAAAGAATTATCACGTGATGATTTGTTTAATAGTTTTAAATGATATAAATTCTGGTTTCAAACTCTATAATGAGTGACAAAGAATAATAATTATCAACTCTACTTTTACAGTGATTGCTGGTATTTCTTTTGGTCTAAATGTCTTTTTTGGTGGACAACATTAATGACATTGACTGTTATATAACAGAACCCTCAAAATGATTGAAATAAACAGGGGACCCTGAAAAAAATTGGGCATACTCATAGGGGATTGGAGATAAAAAAATTGCTTTTATGCTATTTCCTCAACCTCCCACACCCTCCGATAAATAATGAACGGTCCCTTATACACTTAATAACTCGTGAAACATATGTAATTTAATCCTGTTTGTATATTTAAGCTGAATTTTCTTCATTGTTTTTGTGTAGACTCTTTGCAGCAGTTTCTAGTGTCCTTTTGAATTTTTTAGGAATCAAAATAATAAAAAAAGTCTGACATAAAAACAAACAAAAGTAACACAAGTAATACTTGATTCCAGACCATTTAGTAAGGCTTGGCCTTATTTTTTATTCAAAATATTCAAGAAACCTAAAACGTACCAACTAATTAGTACCAATTAGTAAAAACTACCAACACTACTTTTGAAACAGTTGTAACAGGGTGCTTGCAGCATAGTTTTTGTATTTCAATCTCATGTTTGCTGAGAACTGCACAACTGTAAAACACATAATGAATTTAAAAAATTCGCAAACCATCAGTGGAATGCCCAAATCTTATATCATGTTCAGGTTAACTTTGATTATTCAAACTGCGAAATATGTGAGAAATATAGGGAAAACAACCTGCCAAAAAGGTTTTACATTTTTCACAATTCACAGGTAACCAAAACGAGCAAGAGACTGGGTCCTTTCATTAAGACACCAGAAAAAAATTAACCTACGCATGAAAAAGCAAATTTAAGAGGGGCTCTCCCTAAAAATCGCTTATACCTATGCAAGATAGAAAAATCGAAAATTTTCAAACTCTATCATAATAAAGGTCTTCGAAAGCTAGTTCTAAAAATCTAATTCTCAGTTGATTCCGATCTTTATTTATTTTTTTACGGCATTTTTTTCTATTTATGCCCCGGACACCCAGGAAAACGACTTCAAATTAAGGGATATTTCGACGGCTCGCATGGAAATATAAAAGCATGATTTATAAAACTGAGGACATAGCTAAAAAAAACTGTCTTTGGCCTATCTTTTACCGTTTTTAGATCCAAAACTAGACGCTCTTGGAGCGTTCACTGGGTTGCCTGTGCGAGAGCTCGACCACTCACCAATCCTATATACTCTATTATTTCTTACCAAAGTGTTCCTTTTGGGTTCAAAGTACCCCTTTATTAAAAACATTTTAAATTCTAGTAAGACATTAGTGTTGCGTTACTGACTTATCAACGCATATTATATTTCTACTTGACCTACTAGAGTACCTTTCAAGACTAGCTGATGAAATAAACATATCTATTTCAGTATCGAAACTGTTCGCTGCAAAACAAACGTATTATCAATGTAAATACTCTTAGCCAAAATGTGTTTAACTGGTCATTTGTTTTTCCCTCGGTTTTTGTTTTCTGTATTTTCATAAATGGAAATATTCAACAAGGAGTCTTGGCAGTTCGCTTTCTTGTAGATCACTATCAGCTCGTTTGACTTCTACAAGTTCTTGGAGTCAGCTTTCATCAAAGCTTTGTTTGTCACTCGTTTTGTAGTTTGTCTCTCGTTCTGTAGTTTGTCTCAGTATATTGTTTTGTATCTGAGATCTGGTAAGATCTAGTTTGATCATAGCTATGTAGTTTATAGATTCTCTTAGTCTATTTTGACATGTTTGTCTAGTTCTACGATTCTCATACCGTAGTTTGCTCATAGATTCTCAAAGATAGCTCATAGATTCTCAGACTTCTCTCTTTGAGTATGTGGACCAACCCGTTCCAAATTCGCTCAATAACATCTTTTAGTGTGTGTCTACCACGTACGGCGTGTGTGTTTGACAATAGTACGCAACATGCCTACAGACAAACTAGTACTTCACAAACCCTGAATGAATGAATTAATGGTGACACAACACTAAAAACTATAAATACATCGTCCTCGATGTCGTGTGGCAACTTCATTGTTTACAAGTTCTCGACCAATCATGACGCGTGAAATTATGGTCTACCTGACGCCCGAAAAACGGATCTCATTTTAAGACTGGTTTGCTACCATAGCAACCCAGTAATAGGTTAAAACCACAATATTTGCACGATTTGTCATCATCAACTGTGTTGACGGTATTTAGTCACGCAAAAATATAGGCAAGTTTCAGAAGTCAAAATTGCAACTTGGTACATGGCTTTGACATGAATAACTCCACTCTGAAGATCAAACATCATCTAGACTGTGATTTTCTAAAATAAAATTTTTGGGTAAATAAAAAGACGATTTTTGGGAGACCCAAACGTGCAAGGTATTTTCAGCAAAATTCATGCCCTCTTGACCCCGGCTTGTGTAACGTTAGTCGTAAACAAGACTCCTATATTTCGATTTGCATGGGTTAAGCTTGCCGTAATTATCAAATTATGGTCTTTCAAGAAAGATAAGAGCTATAGAAGTGTACAAACTTGACCATTTTTCCAGTTTTACTTGGCAATGTAAAGATTTTAGAAGTTTATATTGCAAGAATCGCAGTTGCCGAAGTTAAATTAACCTGATTTTTTTTTGTGATCGAACATACAATTTCTATTAGCTTTGCTAAATACAGAAAATAGCAATAACCAAACTACAAAAGGCTGATTGTCTTCAGTAGTCTTAAAATTAACTCACCTTACAGCCCCAAAGAAATAACAATCGATCAATTCACCATCCCAGTGGGTATGTAAGAGCACCTAGTTTAGTCATCATAGATTAATATCTGAAAACACCCCAACTCGGCAAAAGCACAGTTTTAATCAGCGGATGCTGCCAAGATCTTAGTTTCTCTTTTAATCATATTCACCATTTTAGGTTTCGAATGGTCATGATAATAATGATAATAAATTTGATTGGATTATGTGATGGAATTTAGCATATTTCAGTTAATGCTTTCTTTAAACAATATGATAACTAGCGGTAAGCTAGTGTGGGCTGCGTCGGTTTTTCTAATGAAACAAATGTGATAAAAAGTTAAATTTTACACCGTAAAAAATAAGAGAGATCACTTACTGACGTTTCGGACGCTAGTCCTTCGTCGGAGTAAAAGAGAGAATAAGAGTGGAAAGTAGCGTATATATGATAAAGATAGAAAATAGATAACGAATGAGAGCAAGGTAGGCAAGGTTACAAGAAAAAAAAACAAAAAATAATAAAAAGACAAAAGAATAGATTAACTAAAAGCGAAGCGTTCATTCATCCCATTGGGCCATGAGTACCCAATAGGTGAATGAGCCGCATCTCTTTGGTTTTGCGACAATCATTATTGCCGCTAACCAAAGACAAACCGAAAACAAGAAAGTCGGAAGGCGAATGATTAGGCAAATTGAAATGGCGGGAAACTGGTTTTGGTTTGATCGTTCTTACGAATATCGTTCGAAACGTCAGTAAGTGATCTCTCTATTTTTTACGGTGTAAAATTTAACTTTTTATCACAACTCTTTCTTTAAACATTTCCAGACCAGGGGCGAGGCAGGGTTTTGCCCTGGGGGCCCAAAACCCGTTTTCAGAACATCACTAACCAAAAATAGCCAACCGAAATAAGAAACTAAAAAATAGAAAAACTAAAGAAGTTTAACATTTTTTATCTCGCGAGACGTCAGTTTTCAAGACGCCCTGGCCATTAGGCGTTCACTGCATGGGTTGCTTACAAGTAAAAAGAACAGTCTTCGAATTGTCCGACTCAGATAAGGGACCGTTCTGTTTTCGAGAAAAGAGGGGATTGGCAAGAAAAAAAAAATGAAATTTTAGTGACCCTGGAAAGGGGGGCTTGAAATAAATGATAAATGAATATATATTTACATTTAAATATTTTCAGTTAAAGTGTAGGGGGGTCCTAAAAATTGCTTTCATTGAAGGGGACACGGTCAAATTTTACCCCAATAGTGCAAAAATTACAAAGAAATGTAATGTCCATCCAAAACATCCGTCCAACCATACATTCTATGTTTATTATTTTTCTTAGAAATATTAAAAATATCGTAATTTTGTTTCAATTTGCCTAAACTTGATAAAATTTTTACTTTTCACTAATTTTAATGTGCTCTTTCTTTAGCCCAAACACTAAATCCCACAGGTAGCCCAAGCTGGATTTCTTTGGTGTCATATTATAAGAAAATGCGTGGCGATCCTTAAAAACCTCAATAAAATCGTCAAAATGTGAAATAAAGTTAAGTAATCTTAGCTGACCTTTGAGAAGTAATAGCTTTATCGCCCTGTCTGGTTAGAATTCGGATTAAGCCAGTGTTAGCGTTGTTTTTCCTCCGCTGAAGCTCTTCTTTCTTAACAGTGGAGGGAAAAAACCGCTAAAACTGGCTTAATCCGAATACTTCTAATCAGTTAGGGCGATAAAACTTCTCAAAGGTCAGGTAAGATTTCTAAGAGGTTCTATTTCGCTCCAGGTGGTCTAGCGAGCGAGCGAGCCAGCACCAAAGGCGCGCGAAGCGAAAGGAAAAAGGTATTTCTCCACACGCTTTGTCGTGAAAACAGGAAACGCTGGAGCGAGCATATATGACCTCTGGACCCTAGGGTATAGTAACATGAAATCAGCGATAAGATCTAGTTAAAATGTGTTTTTCTCACTAATTTACTTAACTGTAGAAGTAGTAGTAGTAAATTTAACTGATTTTTGTTTTACCTCTAAAATAAAGTTACGAAGTACGTACAACATGCTTTGAAAACTGTTCGAACTCCCTGCAGTTTTGTGTTTATTCTGGCAACACATTTCTTGTGCGATTTCCATTAAGCCTTTTATTCCAAGCATAATTATATTTGGACAGGAGCTCGTTTTCTTCGTCTTCGGCATCACCTTCTTCATCAGTTGGCTTGGCGCGTACCCAAAGCTCGTAACCATTTCGCAGAGCTTTGTTGATCAGCCTCTTCTTATGGGATCCTGTTCGACAATATTCCTTGATCCTGTCTTCGATTGCCCCCGGTTTTTCTCTGCATGTACTTCCTACATAGACGACTACTCGAGAAGCCTGCCGATCTTTAGTACCTCGTGCTTGCCATTCATAAATCCCACAATCGTAGTCATCAAAGGCATGATCCATATTCACACACCAATATCCTGGCTGATTTGAGGACCGATCATTAAAGTAATGGTGACCACTTCCAGGAAGAGTGGGTACCATCGCTCTCTTCCATGATTTTGACCATCCTTCAGTAGGAAGTCTGGAGTCTTCTCTTCTTAAACGGCTCATGGTGGTAGGATTTATGGTGAAGAAGCGGTATTCTTTTCTCCCTCGACTTTGAGCAGTGAAATTCAACGTACCTCATCGAATTCTATTTTGGCGCCAATTTTGACCCATTATCATAAAGTAACCAATCAGGAACCGAGATTTGACAAGAATAAAATTCTTACAATAAGGGACTTTCCCTTGTTTGTTTTTTCTCTAATCTTATGTTAATAGACTAAGCGCTGTTTCAGAAGTTTGTAATTTATATATACACCTAATTGCAAGAAAGTTGTCATATAAAAACGCAAATTACAAAAAAAAGAAAATTAGGACTAAAAAAACTTCATGAAAAACTTCATGTTAACAGTATTAATCTTGTACGGCCTTGCATTACTAAATAAATTTAAAAATTGCCCTATTTCACTATGACGTCACATCTTGTTTACACGGACAAGAATAATAGAAATTAAGACTAAATCTTCTTTCGTTCAGGATGGTTAGTGTAATATTTAGCTGCTCTCACTTTCCACTAAAGTCCATTTTTCAGGCATTTTTTGCATATTTTTACAATACGGAAACGTTTCGACTAATTTCCATACGGACTTCGAGCATGCACAGACATGAATACGTGAAGTCATCACATCAAACAGACAAACTATTTTATGATTTTCACAGGGGCACTAGGACACCTAAAGTGGTTGGATTTCTATAGTTTTCCCCCGATTATTTGAATCAAATGAACGTTATTTTTGTTTACTTATCTCGTATTTGTGTTCCTTTGCTGTTAAAATTAAGTTTTACTTCAAAGGTCAAAGGGTTTGAATAACCGATTTGTACTTATTCCAGTAACGGCCGTTCCGTACTTGGCTCTGTATGTAACAACAGCGACGTGACCGCGCGATGTTCGTTACGTCAGTAATACTTAACCGCCTGATCGTTAATATAGTTAATATGGTACTGAATGTGAATTTGATTAACTTTAGTAAGGCATTAGTATTGCGTTACTGACTTGTCAACGCGTATTATATTTCTGCTTGACCTACTAGAGTACCTTTCAAGACTAGCTGATGAAATAAACATATCTATTTCAGTATCGAAACTGTTCACTGCAAAACAATGTACGTTTTATCAATGTAAATACTCTTAGCCAAAATGTGTTTAACTGGTAATTTGTTTTTCCACCAGTTTCAACGAGGAGTCTTGGCAATTTGCTTTCTTGTAGATCACTATCAGCTCGTCTGACTTCTACAAGTTCTTGGAGTCCGCTTTCATCAAAGCTTTGTTTGTCACTCGTTTTGTGGTTTGTCTCTCATTCTGTAGTTTGTCTCAGTATATTTTTTTGTATCTGAGATCTGGTAAGATCTAGTTTGATCATAGCTAGGTACTTTATAGATTCTTATAGTCTATTTTGACTAGTTTGTCTAGTTCTACCACAGGTAGCCCAAGCTATGGTTCTGAATATATATAGAGAGAATGTATGGCAGATCAAAAAATTTCTTTAAAATAAAATAAATTTCATATTTTATTGTTTCTTTACCGGTATATCAATGTTTTATTGCATATTGCACGACTTCGTCTTTAGAGAGGAGATAAAATTTCCTAAAATCGCCTTAAAATGCAACCAAACCGTCAGGAAACCACAAAACATGCAATAAAACATTGATATACCGGTAAAGAAACAATAAAATATGAAATTTATTTTATTTTAAAGAAATTTTTTGATCTGCCATACATTCTCTCTATATATATTCAGAACCATAGCTTGGGCTACCTGTGGTTCTACGATTCTCATACCGTAGTTTGCTCATAGATTCTCAAAGATAGCTCATAGATTCTCAGACTTCTCTCTGAGTACGTGGACCAACCCGTTCCAAAATCGCTCAAAAACATCTTTTAGTGTGTGTCTTCCACGGCACGTGCAATTGTAAGTAGTTTAAGCGTAGCGTTAAAAAACTTAAAGACAATAGTACGCAACAAGCCTACAGACAAAATAGTACTTCACGAACCCTGAACGAATGAATTAATGGCGACACAACACTAAGAACTATAAATACATCGTCCTCGATGTCGTGTGGCAACTTCATTGGACATTGTTTACAAGTGCTCGACCAATCATGACGTGTGAAATTATGGTCTACCTGACGTCCGAAAAACGGATCTCTATTTAAGACTGGTTTGCCACCATGGCAACCCAGTAATAATAAACCTCTTTCTCCGTAATTTGCACAGTGTGTTGACAAGGACTTGCTTCACCCCACCCACCTCCCCTTCGGCAACGTCACTTCTCGTATGACTCATACCCTCTCGCTGCCTCGGCAAAGTCGCGTCTCCCATAACTTAACTTAACTAAGACAGTGAGAGGGATATTGAGTCAAAAAGAATATAGTACTATACGTATTTCAAAGATTAGGATAACCGCCACAGAAGTAAGTACAAATGTGTACATTCGTAGGTTATGTACCTGGCTTTGAAAGAAAGAAAATGTTTAAGTCATTTTATAAAAGTAACTGTATGTTTGTATCCTTAGAATAATCACTGATCAGAACCCAGAGTCAATTAAGTAATAGATACAATATAAGTGACAATGTTGTATGGGATTATGAGATATACGACATTGTCACGAATATTGTATCTTTCTTATCATATCCGTTTTTGATGAAGATACTGATTTCTGAAGAATACATTTTAAAATAAATATTTCAATTTTATATACATTTATACTTATATTTAATATGCTTCATCAATATTTTGTAAATTCAATTCTCTTTATTTATATTTTTGTATATATTCATATGTATTTGTAATTGGTACAAATTATATATTAAACTTAAACTTAAACTTAAAAGCAGTGTTATTTAAGAAAAGCAGTGTTATGTTTCTAAAGAACATGCGTACAATGTTTTCTGATGTCACGCATTGTTTAGCACGGGCATCCCACATTGAATGTTGTGTTTAGGTTAACAAAGCAAGGTTGCAGGGTTTTTGATCAAGTTGGTGGGACTGGCTTTTGAAAAGGCTCTGGGAAATCATCCTTCTTAAGCTGGACCTACAGGTTAATTAAAATTCTGTATAGGATTTACAGAATACTAATTAGCCTAATAAGTATTCTGTAAATACGATACGGAATACTAATTAGCTGAGCTGTACGGGGTTTACAGTGTTCTCATGTGACTCCAGTATTGCTATTTCATTGGGTCTGACCCTACCAGGTGTCCGGAGCACGCACGAACCGTCCAATCACAGCGCAATCACACCGTCCAATTTGATGCTTAGCCAAGCGGCCCTAGCTCCAAGTCTCTCCCCAATACAAAAACACGCGTTTCAAAGAATTTAGAGAAAAAAAGTTGAAGTATACCTGTTGTTTAAAAAATTAAAGTAAATCTTTGCGATCCATCTTCTCAAATTCTGTGAGATATATGACTTTTGAGACTCGGGCGAGGGCCGCTTGAATTACAACAACAATCCTTTTCGCGCTTAGTTTTTTGTACAGCTGGAATGAATTAGTAATCAATCTGATAATGTAATAATAAAGAAGCAGTATTAGCTGTGCGTTGCCAATGGATTATACGATTTATGGCGTCAAGAAAACTGATTTTAACGTTACGTTTCATTCGATTTCTGTGGTGGGATGTTAATGACGTACAAGTAAAGGATTACCATGGAGCAAAGTATGAAAGATGCAAGAGTCAATAGAAGGACAGCAAAGGGCGCTTTAACAAGAGCAGGGAAATTGTTAACCGTGGTAGTAGAAGGTAAAAGACCAGAACAGGAGGTAAGAGACGCCCTTACTAAAGTTCAGCAAGCGTTTGAAGATTTGGTAGTGAAACATGATATTTGCACAAAGTTTATTGAAGAAGATGAAGCGTATGAGCAAGAAGAGGGATGGCTGGGGGAGTGTCAAGAAACTTTTATGGCATTGGAGATTAATGCCAAATTGTACATGGATAGTTTAAACACAAAAGGGAAGGTTATTGCAGAGAAGGAAAGTGAATCGGGGAAATGGGAAGGGTTGCCCAATACTAGTAAATCGCAAGCAAACCACGCCACCGATCATGATAGCTCAGTTGACATTATCCAGAGCACTATTTATATAGAGTTGTCAATCACGATGTACAAAACTCGGTCAGTTACAAAAACTAGGTCAATTGACCGAGATTTTTACTCCAATACACCCCAGTGATGCCATGTTTGAAAATGCCTTAGTACTCTTAGTACGGAAAAGCAACATACATAATTGCGTGTATTAAATAAATACTGTAAAATATAAATAAATAAGTAAATACCGTATTGCGTGTTTAGATTTGAACATTTGGCAAGTGATAATGCTGAGTCTGATGAACAACTTACCGTTTCAGACAGCAGTTTAGAGGATGTGGCTGGAAAGCAAAAACAAATTGGTCCACACTTATGGAACGATTTCCCTGTTCAAAATGTTTCGGAACTTCCTCAGGATGTCAACGGTCTCTCCGCCTACCAAATTGACAATGTTGATAAAAATGGCATCAGTAGTAGCAGCGCTTAAAGATGGAAGAAAATGGAAGAAGAATGGTCCTTCGAAATGGAAGGGACACGCGAGGGTACGCTATGCGGACTGCAGAGGTTCGTACGCTTGTCAAAATGATGACTGCACATACAAGAAGCATTATGGGGTACAAACCAACACCTAGTTTGATAAGAACAGCAAGTGTACGGCCTGTGGTCATGCTGGAGACTACATTCCCTGTGATGCGTGCCGATTTATTAGTTACGGTAAAACGAGAATTCGTGTATATCACTGTGGCGAACATCAATGCCCTGTCTACACCAACACATCAGAAAAGAATACTTGAAAAATCAGGGACATGATTAAAAAATCCCACCATCAAACCGTCGGAAGTACAATCTTCCATAATCCTTTGAAGCTTATGCTTCAAAAATTCAAGTGTCAGATGTTGTACACCAAATGCTTATTTCGTAGGACTGATATGAGTTTTTATTATTTTGATACCATGATATTTTAGTTTAAGGATTAGTAAATACAACTTATCCATATATTAGATGTTGAAATACGGCGAATTATAAGCGTTGTTGAACATGACCAGTCCATAGAACAGTCGTCGTCACTCGTGTGGAACCAGAGCAACACGCATTTCTCTCTTTATGTAGATAACTAACGTGAATCAGTCTAAAAACAACTTGGACTCTCCTCAGACTGGGTATAGAAGCAGAAAAATTGTCTTTCGATACACAGCGAATGTAAAATAAGGAAATAACTTGGAAAACAGATGCTTAATATGCAGCAACTTGACACTCCGCTATTTTGATCTTCACTCAGAGACGGCTGGAACAAACTGATGACATCATGAAAAAGTGATAATATACTATCAAACGCAATGCATTCTGGGATAGGCTCCACTCCTCCTCTTTTTCACATGTGAAAATATCAAACTTTTGGGATAGAGAAATATAGGTATTTTACTGACAATCATATAATTAAGTAATATCTTATTTTGGTGAATCATTTCATGATATGGGCTATACAAAACCAGTAGTATTTTCTGATGAGTGAGTTTTTAAGAGCAACAATCTATTACACTGTATCACACAGTCTTTGTGAAATGAATCAATTTATTGATGGGTTAAATGTGACTGGAGTTTTACATGTCCTAAGGAATGACACTTTTTTGGTCAGCGAGGTATTACAATTTTCTACTAGTACTTTAACAGCTGAATTACTAGATGGCCTCTTTTCTGTACGTTTATCTCCTGAAGGAAGCAACAAAAATGCAAAAAAAAAGGCCATTCTATTTTATTGGAACCAATTCTTGGAGGATGTAGAACAAGGACGTGTTAATAGTGAGGTTTATGATTACAATAAGCCACTTCACGGTTTCGTCCGCCATCTTGAAATTGGGGCAAACGCGGCAAAATATATAGAAATCTGGATCACTTTGACTTCCCGTAACTCCGCTCAATTTTAATGGATTTTCAAGATTTAAACTTTTTTGAAAAGATATTTTCTTTGTTACTTATGCCTCTAAATATGATGGAAAATGGAAAGCTTTAAGTTGAGAAAATAAGATGTTTGTTTTCATAATAAAACGATGGGCACGTGAATATGAAAAAATTGTAAAAATATGATGAATCGCAAAACTAGTTAAAACACCTACATTGGTTTTATTTTCAGTCCGACAACTGGTATACATGGCTGCTGATAATTGAAGTTTAAATTTTGAAAATCCATTAAAAATGAGCGGAGTTACGGAAAGTCAAAGTGATCCAGATTTCTATATATTTTGCCGCGTTTGCCCCAATTTCAAGATGGCGGACGAAACCGTGAAGTGGCTTATACTGTGTCCAATGTTACAGTAAATATTTCTCCCACCAGTATCCCACCATATTGTTTTCATACATGAAGGAAATAGAAAGATGTATGGTAGCACTTGCTCAAATGTGTTGTACATTCCAGTCACAGACCATTTCTTAAGTTTTGGTACATTTAAAGAAGAATTTCTATTCTGTATGTTTAATTCCCCTGGGTTTGGCAATGTCTAAACAAGATATGACATTTCATAAAGTACTGTAGTTACAGCAATGTTGAATGTACAGTATATGTATAAACCCCATCTTACAGAGACATTGTCTAACTGGAGCCTCCCTTGAACTTGATCTCAGTATGACTTGATGGCCATTTAGACAATGTTATGTCAAGAAGGTGTACACAGATGGAATCTTTGTTTAATAGTTAAGAAGTCAAGTTACAGTTTGAGAACGTTTGTATTGTTATTGTTATTGTTCCAGTTCTTGATTAAATAAAGTTTTGATACATGTTTATCAGTGTCTCCCTCCAAAGTCTGCTGCACATATCTAATGCAGCTTTAATTCTACAGTAGGGTTCATTTGCACCAATTTACCTGTTTGTAATAACTATCAAGTTTTAAAGAGATTAAATGCTTCATCAGGAATGTTTGGATGCTGAAGCGTCTCATTACGCATAATGTAATCAAAATACTCTTGGTACAAAGCTGAATCATCATCATTGTTGTCATCATCATCATCATCATTTTGTGCATATAACTGCATAGCATTTATCTTGTCAGCTGGGATGGTTACCTTGCATTCAATATCATCAGAACGATGAGGTAAGTGGTAAAGTACATTTGGAATCCCAGGTACTGTGCCATACCTTAATGGGCGTTAATGATGTTTCACTCTGTCCAGTGAGAGTTTATCAGGTCTGGCGTGACCTCGCGTGACATTACGTAATGCGTTTTTCTGATTGGACAATACGTTTTTGGAGCCAAAACAAACTTGCCTGAAGAACTACGAGTTTGTATAAAGATTTCCCGTCTCTGGAGAAGAATTTTCAAGCTAGTCTAAGTAGGATAAAATAAATAATCATCTAACCAGTAAATCGGTAGAAGGTTTTAAGGATCTTAAAGGATCAGTTGGAGACTCTACAGTCACGAGAATGATTCGTGTTTGCTCAATGGCCCAGATGATCGAGACGATTGCCGCGGATAGTGAAAAAACAAGTGATTTAAGTGTCTACGTGAGTCTTCTTTCCAGATGTTTAAAGACGCCCATATCCAACACATTCAAGTGAAAATAGGATTTACTACTCTTATCGTGAAACGTGAAATGCAATTGTTTACCAGAGATAAAGAAAGACTGAGTTTATGGGATCTTGCTAAGACTACAACAAGAAACAGCCGATATTCAGTTCGCAAAATGCGAATGTGTCGCAGGAAAAGTGCCAAAAGCGACCTGTAAACACGCTGCTGCAGTGTGTTATTTTCTTGAAGAGTTTAGCAGGAGATTTGTATCAAGGGAACAAGAAGTAGTATCATGCACTGATGAGCTCATGAGTTGGAATCAACATTGGAAAAGGAGACTTTCTCCTAGGCTAATAAGTGAACTTGACTTTTCTACTGAAACGTTTGGGAAAAACAAAAGGAAAACAAATCTTGTTGGCCGCAAATCTGAAGAGATCATAAGTGAAATGACTGAGATTGATCGTCTGGCAGTTGATAAATTCAAAGCAAACCTTGATAGATTCCAGAAGACATCAAAACATAAACTGGGAATTTTAGCAGTGCTGAATAGAGATCAAGCATCCAGTCCTTCTCCCATTGAAGCTATGCCTATGGATATTGATTAAGATGATTCAGATGAGACTGCAGAGTCTTTTACCAAAAGAGGGGTTTTATTCAAGGAAAAAAACAATCTGACAGAAGAAAAGAAGATGTGGCTGTTTGAGAACACCATGGACCAAAGTAATAATGAACTCTGGTTCAAGGAAAGGAAAACCAGGATAACTGGCTCCATTTGTGGCAGAATTATTGAGAGGAACTACTTTGTCTATCCATTATCAATTTTGAAATCATTTTTTCAGAACAGCTCACTGAAAACTGGACCTGTAATAATGGGAAAAGAACAGGAACCCCTTATACTTACCCGGTATTTACGACACCAGCAGGCAAATGGCCATCCAACCAGTAACATAAAAAGTGCTGAAAAATTAACATTTTTTCAGAACAGCTCACTGAAAACTGGACCTGTAATAATGGGAAAAGAACAGGAACCCCTTATACTTACCTGGTATTTACAACACCAGCAGGCAAATGGCCATCCAACCATTAACATAAAAAGTGCTGAAAAATTAACAAAAGGACTGAAAGACAAATCCTTCTGCAGGTGAAAATTCAATGAAAAGAAAATCTCGATTTTTGGCCGGGATGGGTAATGGAAGCATGCAGAATAGTTCCAAAGACCGTAAGTAACAGAACAATAAGAGGAAAATTAAATGACAATGGATATAACTATTTGCAGGTAAGAAAAAAAGGTGAGTTAAACTTGTGCAATCTTACGTTACCTCTTTTAATTTAAAAATTAATTAATTTAAATTAATTTAATTTAAAAAATCAAAACTTGGTGGCCTCATGATTTATGGACATCCCATATCAATTTTTCTTTTGACGGAGGGAGTTTCTACTACAAGACGAATCCTGCTGGTCAAGCAAGAGCACGACAGGGTCGTATATGGCGACTAAAAGACAAGGGTCTGGAGGAGGGGTGCACTGCAAAGGGCAAGAAGGAAGGCCGTGGTGGTAAGGTGCTTAAACTCTTTGTTGCCATCAGTTAGAGAAAAGGTATAATTGCCTGTGATGAATATGAAAAACTTGACACAGTTATGATTGGCTTTTTTTCTTTCAAAGCAGGTTTCACCTATAATCATCTTGTTTTATTATCATATGGAAGAGATGTTGTAAAACAAAAGATATAAATTATAAGTAATAAGTTATAAGTTATTATATTTTTCACGCTTCATAGTAGAGATGAACGGTTTTTAGAATACACATGAAACAATAGAGAGCTTTAAAGCACCTGGCGTTTTTGTCAACACGGACGTGGACCGGAACTAAAATTTGCAAAGTTTTGGTTGGTGCTGACGTCATCACGTTGGTGACCTGAAGTCACGGATGTCAAGGATTGTACTTTGCCGTCTTCGTTTCTGCTTGAAAACGTGAAAAGTGCCATTTTCGAAACAAATTTTGGCTTATTCGTAAATTTATTAAAAGAAGAAAGTTTTTTTAAAGCTTTACTGGTAATATTCTTCTCCCTAAATGGCATTTGTATTCGTTCCTGACCGGGTTTCTTGCACTGAAACAGCTGCTCAATCACCTTGAGAACCTTGAGAACCAAGAAAAAAGACAGCATCCCAGTTACTAAAAGCCATGTCTAAATTAAACGGACCTTCAAGAGGAGAGTAAATGTTTGTATACATTTTTTTCATATTTTTTTTCTCATTTTTTGATATCATACAGCTTTACTAATTTTAATTTGTCTATAACTTATATAGTTGTACCTATGTAGATTTTCCTTTATTTATTTTTTTAAGACTGGTCTGGGGAAAGTTTTAGGCCCTATTTTGGATGCAAAGTATAAAAACTTCATGTTTGTATGAATTCTTTGAAATGTAAAGTGAGTTTAATAAAGGTCAAAAAATAATGAACTACCTCAACTGAGGCTTGTTTTTTTTTTTACATTGTTTCAGGGGCGTCTGTTATGGCATATAAAAAATTAGTACTGTTTTTCATACTTTAGCTAAAAACAAGTAAGCTTTACAACAAGTTAGATATAATAATTTAATAATTTAATTTATTACAATTTCTAATGAATTATGAACTACTTTAATTTAGGGTTAGATATGTAGGCGACTTTAAACTGAGTTTTTAGTACACGGTATGCATTATAAGTTGACTACATTTTGTAGTACAATGAAATTAAGTCCTCAACCGTGCTATACAGTCCATGAATGTTCTTAAACAGGTTATAATAAATTATTAGTTTTAGATAAAGCATGGGGGAATGTAGCATTTTACTCCTTTATAGTTTGATACTTTAACCAACCACAATTATGACAAATGTAACTACGTAATATCCTGTAACCTCTAGTATACCATTGTGAATATAATTAATTTAAATCAGTTCAATAAAGCATGTAACAAAGTCTCAAGCTCAGTATGGTAGAACCTGAACCAAACAAACTCAACAGCAGTGCTCTTTCAAAATCATACCATTTGTAAATGCTAACAAGGAAATCTCTAAAACAAAATAAAAGATTTTATTAAGTATTAAATTAATTATTAATTATCAATTATTTATTAAGTTTTAAATGTCATTAATTGTCCTATTTTGGTGTCCAAAAAAATGGGCTTCTGATATTTTTACAAAATATCATTGTTGGATATGCCTCCTCATCAGGTGACATAATTTCATCACATTCAAGAGGATTTGTTTCTGGTTCACTCACATTATCCAACTGTGATTGAGGCACTGCTTGTCCAGTGCTACAAGACTGTCCTTCCACTGGTCTTGAACTATGATGAACAACAGGGGGCTTTCGTCTCAATGATAAACAATTTCGTTTCATAAATCGAGACAACCAACCTCTTGAAGCTTTAAAATCTTCATCTACATGATTACTTTCCTTTATATCGTTATAAATTATTTCAGCTTTCTCCACAATAAGCTTACATGAAATTCTCAGACCACCAGCTTGCCTGCTGTCGATCCATTCTAACAAGACTTCTTCTAGTTTTGAGCTAAACGGTTTCCTGCCACCACCACCCAATTTGCTTCTCTTTTTTCCTTTTTCAGTTCCCACCAAACCTTCAATTTCACTCTTCTTTGCTCTCCATTCCCGTATTCTTCTTTCATCAACTTGAAATTTGCGAGAAGCAGGTCGATTCCCATGTACCTCTGCATATGTGATGACTTCTTTCTTCACTTCAAGGCTATATTTCTGTATTCTCTTCCCCTTATGGGAAATCTGGTCTTTAATCAGGTCTGCCATTGTACTATCAAAATGTTCTTACAAAAACCAATACAAGATTACATGGGGTGCTGATGAAATTGATACCATTTCCCAGATGTGGGGACGGATCTTGTTTTAACTGATAACTACGATATTCTGTAATGAAGAAAGAAGCAGATGATTTTTGTACAATGGAAAGTTGCTGTGTTTGCTTAAAAGTAAAATGATCAAGTGCATTCACTAGTAACCAATAACTTATGAGTACTAAAGTTGAGATTACAAATGAAACATTGAATACCACATTGCAAACAATTTCAATATTAGTACAATAACAATATATTGCAGTATTGAGTTTCATAACACTGATGAGGCTCGACCAGAGCGAAATATATTTGTTAAACCAAACTAGAGTGTCCTAAGCTATACATCAAATCAAATTGAAACAAAATGGTTATTAATATATTGCAGTATCAAAACAAAGAATTATAACTGTACATCAATTCATATATTTCACAAATGTGAAGCAGGTAATGAATGGTTTACTTACGATATTGATGAATCATAAGCAGAGAAAAAGGGTAAAAATTGTTTAATGTTCCTAGTGAAAAAGAAACGGGTATAATTTTTTTTTGATTGATATTTTGATGTACATTTTTATGTGTACGTGGTTAACATATACATTACATGTATCCAATTATGTTTTACTACATGCTGACATGAAGGGAACGAAAATCGCTTATATAAAGAAAAAACATATTAAATGGTAATGGAAAGATTTCAAGGAGGTAGATCAGAAGTTGTACTTACATTTTAACAAATTTATCGTGCAATTTGAACAAGCAGAACACGAGATAAAGGTTTGCTTATGTCAGAAAATACGTTTTATTACATGAATATACAGAGTGAACAAAACTCTATTAAATTTAGAGAAAAATATGTCATATGACAATGAAAATACTTCCAAGAGGTAGATCAGAAGATGTACTTGCTATTTGACACAGTGATTGTTCAGTTTCAACAAGTAGAGCGCGAGGTTAGGGTGTTTATGACATGTGTGAAAATTTTTTACGAGATGCACACTGTTAAACTTGATTCTCTTAAAACTAGTAAAAAGTTCTTATTTTAAGGTCCCCAGATAAGAGATCATAAGATTTTTAGAGTATAATCTCTTATCTGGGGACCTCAAAATAAGAACTTTTTTTATAAGAACTAGTTTTAAGAGAATCGAGTTTAACACTGATGCACATATGAAGCGAAGAAAAATCGTTAAAAACAAAACAAAAACCTGTTAAATAGCAATAAAAACGCTCTCATGAGGTTGATTAGAATTTGTACCTACGATCTGACACCTTGTTCGTGGAATTTGAACAAGAAGAACGCGAGAAATTGGATTGTTTCTTGGAGCACGAGAACATGTGTTTGGTTGAAAACAAAATGGCTGACTAGTGCTAAGCCCTCGCGGCCAAAAATACACAGGGAAACGGATCCCTCTAAAAACCGGATGGGGACAATGAGGACGGGGACGCGGTGACTCGGAGACGGGGACGCGGACTCGGGGACGGGGACTCGGGGACGGGGACTCGGGGACGGGGACTCGGGGACGTGACTGTAAAATTCAAACATTTTTAGGATGAAAAGAATATTCTACCTTTAATCTTGAAAGCCTCTTTCTCCTCAAATTGAAAAATTAGGACTTATTATTTGGTTTGTTTGGCGAAGAACATGCTCGTTAGTAGACCAAATAAATTACTAAATAATCATTTGAATCTGTCTGTCCATACTTTATTGATAGTTTCACGAGATCCTGATGAATAAACATGGATATTAAAGGTAATTACTAAGAATATTATGGTCAGTGGTTTCCGTCAGACAGTTTGGGTTTTCCCGCCACTTCAGTCGGAGGTCATGGAGGAATTCACAGATTTCGGTATGTAAATGGTGATTTCTCAATATTTTCGCGCATAACCATTTATCTTTCCTTTCTTTAATGCTGTCACAATACTGGAAAATCAGTTTTGTAAAGCAGGAAGACTTCTGCGCTTGAACAAGATGTCAGCAGGATTTGGTGCAGATAACTCTCTTTTAGTAGCATCAGAAAATTCACCCAAGCCACATGTAATAACTGTGTGCTCAAATGGAAAGTTTGCCTGCGATGATGCTTGTCCAGCATACCACCACTCAAAAATCTGCTCACACACCCTGGCAACAGCTGAATTTCGTAGAAAAATGAATGATTTCTTAAAATGGTTCAAAGCAAGTGGCCATTCAACAAGTGTCACTCGAATGGCAGAGTTTGGAATTAATACAAGCAAATCAGGAAGGAAACCAAATGAAAAAAGGAAAGGGAAAAAGTCTAAGTCAAGGGATCAAGGGATGCCGAATTTATAGTTCATCACACTGACCGAATCAGCATTAATCCAACAATACTACAGCAGAAGCAGTCATCACTTCAGAAACCCATTAAGATGAAAATAGTCAAGAAAGATGGTCAACACCAAGTTGTTTCAGATGAAAACAGCAATAAGCCATTCATCTTACCTTCCTACAGGATCATCCTCGTGTGTCTACATACCTGCAGTGGATGCCATTCAAAGTTTGCCAAGAAAGGTGATGGTCAACCATTACCCCCCCCCCCCCCCCCCCCCAACACATGACATCATTATAAGTCATCGGGAATGTTCTACGTGGCGTAACAAGGAAAAAACCTTCTAAGGATGGGCAAGGAACAAGCTGCATATTTCCATGTTAGTGTTGCTTGCATACGCAAAAGTAATGGCAAAGACAACTCTGACTTTGATGGAAGTCAACTACAAATCCATCCAATTGTCAAACTAAGGTTGGTCACTAGTGGTTTGGATAAATCATAAACTATAAATCATAAATATTTTTAAAGACATTTGTATTTTTTATCTTGTAAAAAAAATAATTGTAATCCTCCCCTCCCCATTGCCGCTAAATATAAGACTCCCCTATATGTAAGGTAACGTTGTTTGGATACCACCCCTCCCCTCCCCATCGCCCCTATATGTAAGACGCCCCTATATGTCAGGCACCCCTATACGTAAGGTAACGTTACCAACCTTACTGCTCGGTGTTGAAGAATCGAATACAAAGTCGTTTTTAAAGCCATGATTAACCAACAAAATCGTGAACAATGAAAGTATGGTTAACGTGTGTTGTTTCTTAACAATCCTTATTATGTTTACACCAAAAGGTAATGATATTTTTGGAATGGCTCATAAAAAAATTGATATTTTAGAAAGGCGACTTGATAAGCTTCAAATATTCGAGTGTCAGATGTTGTAGGCAAAATGCTTATTTCTTAAGAACTATAAGAGTATTTTTCGTTTTAATACCATCATATTTTAGCTTAAGGGTTAATGCATACTTGTATACAAAAGTACTCCAAAGTACTCCAGGTTTTAGATGTGTTTAGGACCTCTGAAAATCTTTTGACACTTCACGAAGAACTGAACATTGGAAATGTATAAATAATAAACGGAAATTCAGTAAAAGCACTGCATATTTTACACAAACGACAAGAAAAGTAATAAATTACAACTTATCCATATATTAGATGCTGAAATAAGGCAAATAAGCGCTGGGATACGCACTTTGTTGAACAACGAGTCCATCGAACAGTTGTCACTCGTGTCTTTCTCTCAAATTTATCCGTATATAACTAGATGAATCAGTCTAAAACAACTTCAACTCCTTCCAGGCTGGGAATAGAAGCAGAAACATCGTTTTTCGATACACAGAGAACATAAAAAAAATGAAAAACTCTGCCGAGTACCTAGCAACTGGACTAAACATCGCCATTTTGATCTTCACTCAAAGCCAGCTCAAACAAAGTGATGACGTCACGAAAGAATTGATAATATACTATAAAACGCAAAGCATCATGAGATAACCCTGGACCCTCTAAATCACAGATTGCCAAAAGCAACAAAAAACACAGGCAACCAAAGTGGTGTTGTAAAGGCCCGTTTACATTAGCAGCTTTGTCGCGCGACTTGAGCGGCGATTTTATGGCGATTTCACGGCGATGATCGCAGCTATGTCGCCGCCAATTCAAACGTGATAGAAATTTAGTGCAACTCGCTGCAATTTGGGTCGCGATAAAATCGCCATTGAAATCGCCGCTCAAGTTGCGCGATAAATTTGCTAGTGTAAACGGGCCTTAACATGTCGTTAATTTATGAGAACAACCGCTGGTTGACCATACAAAGCTTCCAGGCGCTTAAAGTTCTAACCCAGCAATACTCCAGTTTCACATTCGGTGGAAACCGCTGTTTTTGAAGAACACAGACTCATTTGCACAGGCTTAGCCTCGTTTATAAGTCATCTATTCAAATACACCATTAAAAGTCCGTGGGATTGGTATTATTTAACTTGCACATTCTTTACATTACAGTTGGCTGTTGCTAATGATTTGCAAAAGTCAACCGTAATGTAAAGAATGTGTAAGTTGAACAATACCAATGTTTTGAAATCCCACAGACTTTTAATAACGTCGTTGAATAGCTGACTTATAAACGAGGCTAAGCCTGTGCAAATGAGTCTGTGGTCTTAAAAAACAGCGGTTTCCATCGAATGTGAAACTGGTGTATTTCAAAACATCGATACCGGCCATTATTTATCCCACACCATAGAAAATACAGCCAATCAGAAAGCAGGAAAGCTGTTGTATATTCGGTGGTATTCAACTAATTCTTCCCGTCAGACATTACGGTTCCACTTTCCCGCCGTTGAGTTGTTGTTGAGTGTCGTTGTTGTTTTGGTTCAGAAGCTTTAATATGGTTCATCATGTCTGACTTGTCAGATCCAACTTTTAGCTTTAACTTTGAAAACTTATCAGCCGAAAACGATGAAAACACAAGAAATATGACTGATCAGGAAGCAGATGCTTTCGTTCAAGGACAAATGAATAAAAGAACAGTGAAGAAAACAAACTCAGGTGTAACCAAATTTGTCAAGTTCATTCAAGAACCGCCATACTCAGAGAATAGAGGTTTCACAGAAATTCCTCCTTTAGAATTGGATAACCTCCGACATTTTATCCTGGAAATTTGTATACCAAATGGCGACGAATAACTGAGAAGTCCACACTTGATGGTAAGGTTTATCTTCAAATGGAAGAAAGAATGGTGGGCTAGCGCTATGAAGCAGTTTTTCCATTCATACTATATTCTTACCGTGTTAGCAAACGTTTTGACAAAGATATTGCGTGATTTCTCTAGAGTCAGTTATCTGATTATTACACTTTACAATTTTGTACACTTTGTTTTTATTGTTGATTCGGTGTTGACTAAAATATTTTGCCAAATTGCACATGCCTCTATGCCAGTAGTAGATACTTGGATCTGAAAAGCACTAGGAACATTTTATAAGTAGATTTCAACTTACCTATTCATTGCTATTTACATGAAATAAAATAAAATAAAATAAACTGAGCTTAAAAGTGCAAGTAGCATTCTTGCATGTCCTGTTTCTTGATCATCATGTAATAATCACTTTTATATAACACGTCTTTACTTATAAAAAATCCTTCTTATAACTTTTAAAGCCATACATGGTTTAGCGCCCAGTTACATCATGGATCTTGTCAAAGTCAAAGACAAATCAACCTACAGTCTAAGGTCTAATCATAGTACATTATTGGAGAGACCGAAGTATAAAGTCCTACCAACATTGGGTGGCCGTGCCTTTCGAGTTGCAGCACCCTCCCTCTGGAACACTCTTCCAATTGAAATAAAAAACACTTCTAGCCTGAGCGCTTTTAAGAAAGAAGTAAAAACATTTTTATTTAGAAATTATTTTAAATGACATTTAAATATTATATTTTAAATCTATTTAACTACACATATATATACATGAATTTTATGAACTTAATACTTTTATAAACTGACTCAATTAACATTATATCTAAATACACTCTAACTATGTACACTTGTAATGTAAATATACTTATATTTTATAACATTTTGTAAAGCGCTATTGATCTTTTATTGTTAAATAGCGCTATATAAGCATTAAATTATTATTATTATTATTATTATTATTATTATTATTATTATTATTATTATTATTATTATATCTTTGCTATGTGCAGAGTGGAGCTGTGATGATGTAAAGAAGTGGGCACTAAGCCACTTCGATGAAAGCATTGCAGAGAAGTTTAAAGCTCAAGAAGTAGATGGTGTAACTTTGCTATCACATCAAGTGACAACAAAAGAGTCCATGTCATTACTTGGTCTAGTGACAATATAGGGAGGAAAGCCAAGTTTGTTGCAGAGGTTCTCAAGCTAAAAGGTAGTGTCCTATTTCAAGCAAACTGGCGTTTTCATTGACATGCTGTAATCTTATTAACTGTTTTCAGTTGCTATCATAATATGAATCATAAAGTTGACATTTTTTTCTGAGATGTGTGAAACAGTCTTTTCACAAATAGCTTGGCTTTCCTTTGTCCTTTTTTTTGAATTTTGAATTTTGCACTTTAGTGGGAAGAATTACAAGTTTGAATAGAATGAAGTACAGTGTAAATCATCGATCCATAATTTTTTGAAGGGCACTCTGAAGATCTGGAAATTAAACTAATGGACAGAGTCCAACGAATTTCTGTTGATAGCACACTCTCCAACATATTCTACTTAGAAGGTGGGGTTCCACAGCGTTCATGTTTAGGCCCGCTGTTGTTTACAATTTATACCAGCAAGCTGTTTGAGGTCTAACGTTCACATCTACCTTCCGCGTATGCCTATGCTGATGATACTTGGCTATATTTTTCAATTCGTCCATCTGATAGCATGAGTAAAGTTGATGCAGTAGCTGCAATTAATTTGATCTGGTACCACTGCTTCCTTATTCTAAGAACCTACAATCCAGATGAAATTACTGTTAGTTTTACCAGACAGGCATTTACAGAGGCTACTGGTGAACTTCACTGTTTCCTGGGGTCTGAGAAGTACCTTCAGTATTTAAAAAGTCTTTTCAACTATGGCAAACTGTCTGTTGTCCACACTGTACTTGGAGGGGAACTGGTCATGAAGATATGTTTGCATTTCATGGAGAAAGTTGTCTCCAACATCAGAATACTGCAAGCCCAAGAAGCAATCCCCTTCAGGGTTTATAAAATGCCAGAAGAAGGACAATCAAAAGTCAGGCAGGTTGGGGCTTGGGCGGTCCATAAAGAACTTGAGAACAGCAGAGAGTATGTAAGGACCAACATGTATCCCACATCAGAAAAAACACATGCAGCAGTCCAGATGCACTATGCAAAGTGTAACCTGTTGGATGAATATATCATTATTCCATTTTCATATGGTCGTCCGAACGTTTCAAAATTCGCTAAATAAAATTCGTTGTCGCTTATTTACAATCGCTGTCACTATATAGCTATTCCTTGTCGCTAACTTACAGTCGTTGTCGCTAAAAAGCAGTTCCTTATCGCTAGAATGTGCATTCGCTGTCGCTAAATTGTTATTCCTTGTCGCTATCTTACAGTCTCTAAATTGTGCAGTCGCTGTCTCTCCGTACATGCTAAGATAAAAGTCGAACACGCTAGTTTGCCTATAATTGAGGCGCTAAATTTTACTATGTAAGAGGAGATAGGAAGGAGTTGAAGGGCTGTTGCTTAAGATATCGAGGAGGCCTAGGAACAAGCTAAGTTGTCTACGTTGGGCTTCCTGTTTCGTGTAAAAACCGTAAGCTTTCCTGGATACCACTTTAGGCAAGTTTGGGCATGGCCATTCACATGTGTTTTTTCCAAGATGGCAGATGATGCAATAGTCAACGAGGTGAGCAAAGTTATTATATGAAATCCTCACTTTTATGAAGTTTCATGCCTCTGAATTCACCAAAATTACTTTCTTAAATACCTCTTCTTCTCTTCAGGGTTGCAGCATTCTTAAGGCAAAGGGAATTCACAAAAACATTGTCGATGCCATTCGAAATGAGAAGGTAAGATTAAGATGCATTTAAGTATTATTCGAAATATCCAGCAAAAATTACATATTTCACATGCCTTGTAGGTAACACTCTCCATGATTTCTCGTGGAGAAGTCACAGATGAAGATTTGAAGAGACTGGGAGCCAAAACGATTGGTGACCGATTAAAAATAAAAAGAATAAACAGAGAGGCTTCACGTAAGTTATTTCGAACTGTTAAATTAAATCTTATATTGTTAGGCTAGAACATAATTAATATAGGCTCTATTAACTATGGTTAGAAGAATAACAGCTAAAGCATTTCCTGGAGGTTTCGATGACATACTTCTAATACCGCTAAAAGAGTGGTGATTATTTATAGTGGGGTAGGGGGTGGGTGACTTTTGGCTTCAAATTCATAAGTTCTTACAACCCCACAAAATTGCTAAAAACTGTAACCCCTTTTGTAACCCCTCCTTCAACTGTCCAGGAAACGTAATAACCCCTCCTTCAAAAGCCTCTAAAATTCCATAACCCCTCCTCAAAATCACCCACCCCAACTCCACTATAAATAATGACTGCTCCCTAATTAAAAAAAATTGGTGAAGGTTTTGTTGCTTGCAGCATCTTCATTATTATTTTTTTCATTACAGGGATCACATTGTCATAATCCAGTTAATTTTAACATCTTTTCTTTTGCAATGCAGAGGATGTGGTTCAGGAGGAGCTAAGAAGGGTGTTTTTCAGTCCTACACAGGCTCAAAGTACTACATCCACAACCGCAGCAACTATCACCTCTGCCAGAAATGTTCTTGCATCTTTGTAGCCAAATCCTTCAACCCAGACTTCTGCCAGAAATGTTCTTCCAGCACAGTCCAATCCTTCAACCCAGTCAAATGAGTTCAATCCTCAGACAGATAAGCTTAACTGAAAAAGACCAGGGGCAAAAAGAGCATTTTACAAAGGCAAGACACCAAAGGTATCAGTAAAAGACGAATTGAGAAGATTGGTGGCACTGGAATATCCAGGAGCAGAAGTGCCAGAAGTTGACCAATTTAAAGATGATACAGCACAGTTGATCCTGAACGTGTGATAAGAGAAAAAATTACAGCAAAATTAAGAGAACGCAAAGTTTCTCACATTGACTTTTCAAATTGTAAGCCAAATGAATTTGAATTTGTCAAACAAGAAAGTCTGTGTGCCAGATGGGGATGAAGTTTTGAAGATGCTCGTACCTTAGAAGGCATTTACAAACATAGTGCATTATATGTGAGGATGACAAAAAGTTTCGATTCTGGTATCAAAGAGGTATGATATGTTGATATACGATTACTAACCTATTTGTAACTATCTAAACACAGGTAACCATTCCTTTTTAATTAATTTTTTTTTTCTTGTATGGATCCATCCTTCATTAAAAACTTGTGGTACCGGTACTTATTTTTTTGCCCTAGTTACTTTTTTCAGTCGACTGTTCTAACTGACAGCCAACTGACGATGATGACTTATCCTTCACACAGAAGAATAAAATCACTGAGCTAGATTGTATCTTTTGGATCATAGTTAATATTAACTGTGGTTTGTTTATACAGGAAAATGCTGTCATCCATTTAAGTGATCCTGAAAATGATGAGGATTTGATGAAATCAGCTTTTTCAACTAAAGTCAAAACAAACCCATCCACGAGCGCAAGTGGTTCAGATCAACCCAGTTGCAGTGGAGGTCCATCAAGTTCTTCATATCTTGGGTGGATTGACAGGTTGCAAGTAATGTTCCCTGATGTGGAAAATTGAATTATTGTTGATGCTGCGCAGGTGTCCTCTTCCCTCGAAGAGACTGTAGATCATATTTTAGCCTTAAAAAGAGATGATGGTTGTGTGGAGGGTGGCCAGCAGCTTAATTTGAACATAAAAGAAACCGAAGGTACATTGGCTGAATGTAATCATTGACAAATGAATGTCATTTTTAACAGTTTTGCTATTTTTCTTGTGTTTGAGGCACTGATAATGTGGCTTGTCTTACATTGAATAAATTTATATTAAGTGATCTGTTATCTGACTTTATTTTAATAAAACAATTTTCTATTTATTTAGAGAGCAATACCTTCCAAGAAGTACATGAAAATCTCAGGAGGCAATTAAATGGAAAAATACACAGTGTGACTGTTAGCGAGGAAACAGTAGTTGGTGATGCCCTGGCCTACTACAAAAACCCAGATTTTGATGAGACATGTCCTGTTAGAGTTACCTTTGAAAAGCAGCCAGCTGTTGATACTGGTGGCCCCAGGAGACAGTTGTATTCCATGGTGTTCTCTTGCCTTGAAGACTCTCCCAAATACAAGCTCTTTGAGGGGCCTCCAGGACGTCTTATGCCTCTATATTCACCATCTTGTTTTTTTTCAGGACTTATGAAAATCCTTGGCAGGATGCTGGCACACTCTATAATTCAGTGTGGAGTTGGAATGCCTGTGTTTTCTCCAGTTTTGTACTGGTATATTATTACAGGTGATGTGTCGCAGTCCTTGTCCTATGCCAACCTTCAAGACACTAGGGATGAAGATGCACTGGTTATCCTTAACAAGGTATGTAGAAATACCATCAAAATATGTTCAGTATTCTAAGATTATTTAAGTCTCTTTAAGTCTCTTTTCCAAAAAATCTTACATCTGCAGCTTCATGAGTATTAGACATTGGTTAGTTGATGCCAAAAAAAAAGACAATAAAATTTAAAGTGTTCGTTTCGAAGATAATTCGAATGGTAGATCTTACTGGTGCATCATCATCAGTTGTTTCACATCACATGGGAAGGAAAACAAGAAAAATAAAGTTCCAAGGTTCAACTTTTTCTAAAAATTGTTCTGGGAATTGGTGAGAATGTGAAAAAAATTGGGAGCCACAGTTCATTGTGAGGAGATATGTGTAAGAGTTTTTAGTAGTTTTCCTTTATTATTTGCCCATTAAACTATTTGAATGATGTCATCACTATGAGAGTGCACTGTAAATTCATGTGGAGAAAGGGCTGCACAGGAACAAAGCCCCCAATGGCCTTGAGCCATTTTCCCTTCATTTGGGACTGTTTATTAGGCCTTTCCTAATATTTAGCATAAGCATTTTGTCCTTAGGCTGGCGATAATGCAGCTTACTATCCATTTCCATACTTCTACACACACCATTTTGCATGTAATGCCAACTAATATCAATGAAGGGTAAGTTTGGATAAAGCTTGGTTGGAAGGAAAAACCTCATGCACATATCAATATGCAAATATATTAAGATGCATAAACCCTAGGCAAATAATTGCATACATATATGAAAGGTCAAACTATTGATTGAGGAAATATTACTTATGAAATCAAATTACATTCATTACCTGCATTAAGAACAGCATTTTTTTGTCAAGGACATCCTCAGCTAAGTGATTGCGCATTTTGGCTGCAGAATCTAGCTCAAAATGCTGCATTGTTAGAGATACTCTTTATCATAGGGTTTCTGCTAACAAAACCAGTTGTGAAACGAGCGATTGCCTTAGCATTTCCAAACACCATTTCCATTGGATTCAAATCATAGCTTTAGGCTGGTAGTTTTACAAGTGTTATATTTTTTTCTAGCAAGTATTCTTGATAAAGAATGTTGGTCATGGACACTCGCATTGTCTGCGAACAAGAAGGTATTATAAGACGAAAGTGGTACGCCTGGTTTTCTATAACGTCATCGACTCCCTCATTGAATGCACATACGCCTAGTGTTGAATACTTGCTTCCTTGTGCTCTACTCTTCCTTTTAGAAGACGGACACCCAAATCCTGATTCTGCACTGCCATATTCACGTTGGAGGGAGCTGTATAAAAGCATCAACAAATACTCAAAAGACATTGTTACTGAAGAGGAGAGTCTAAATCCTTTAGCAGTATTAAAAACTGCAATTCAGCTCCACCAGAGACAGTCTAGTGCGTCTTATACAACTGGAACGTATTCAACTGTACCACCACTCAAACAACCAGAAGTAAGCGGAAAGCAGACTTCAGATCAAGATATATGCGATTTTGAAGTTAAACTTAAGCCAGATTGAAGTCTGTATTGCCCTTTGCTTCTGAAGTTAAATTGGCCTCTCTTCTCACTTGAGAAAAAGGTAATATGAATGCAGCAGTTCAGCAAATACTTGATGATGCTTCGTGCAGTAGAAGAAGAGAAAGTAGCTGAGAGTGGAATGGATAGTGCTTCTCTAACTCTAATAGACCTGACAGATGCTAGTAACGCTGATAAAAATATAGTGGCTGACTACGTAGCTCTGTTGTCAAATATCATGCACATGAGTGTGGACATGTTAAAGAACATCATGCAGACTGTCGAGAAGAATACGAATGACCCCCAGCAAATCTCACTAGATAACATGCTATCATTCTGTTGGCCAGAAAAGAGCATTATTAATGCAGAAAGTTTTTCAGACGAAGAAATAAACCAAAATTCAAGACTGCTTTCAGATATGCATAGTAGATTTTTACCCAAAGAGTGTCCCTTCTGCTTTAGAAGTTTTCCGCTTAGCAAAAAGGGGGCCTTTTGTGAGTTTTGTGGAGGGATTATTGATAAAAAATACTGCAGTTTGTAAATAAGTAATTAATTCATGCAACCTTCAAGAATAAATGTATTCAATTGATGCACATATTTAAACTTGAGTTTATATATAGTTAGTTCAAGGGGTTCTTAGGCAGCATAATTCAGACTTAGTTATTTAAGTTATGAAAATAGCATATCATATTCATAAACACCTCCTCATGTTAACCTTTGTGAAAGTTATCTATTTTAATATAGAGACACTTGAGTAACACTTTAGTCTCTAGGATAACACGGGGACGTAAAGTTGTCCAGTCATTGTTTTATGTAACTAATGTAAAGTTTTGTTTCCTTTTCTCAGTAAATAAAACCATATTTGGAAAGTGACATTCATTCTTGAGCCAAGTAGTCATGCATGTAGATCAGGTACGGCCCACGGAGCAAGCTTAAAAGTGGGGGGGAGGGGCTAATTTTTCCAGGGCCACAGGATGTGAGTTTTGCAATCCAATTCTAAAAAAAATTTACGATGCCAAGTTTTAGGCTTAAGCATCCCCTTAGCCCCACCCTCTTTGCAGGCCTAGCCAGGGTGTGGGCGGGATATGTGTACTTCATGTTGCAGAGCACTTTGTTATAATGTTCTGTCTACTTGCATAACATCTGTCACCAGAAACTTATAGCATGTTTATTATTTTCTCTAGGAGCACAGTGGGGATGAAGAACAATTTTCTTGGCAGTTTGCTACTGTAGGTAAGTATGGAAAACGTAAACGCATTGGTTAATTCCGGAATTCCTTGAAGCATCTTAGCTAAACAGTACTGATCCCGCTCACCTTCCTGACTCATCTGAGTAAGGGTGAAAGATCTTGAGGAGGCAATGATTGTAATTGCCACAAATAAAGAAGCATAACTTAATTTAAGTGAAAGAATCATCAGCTGATTGCAACAATCTACTTGTAGGAATTGTGGTTGGCACAGAAGAAGTTAAAAAATTCATCGCACCGGTTTAAACACTGACCTTATTGACGTATTTAAGAAGAGCTTTTCTTCAAGAAATGTATCATTTAGAATAATTGATGACCAATGGAAAATGGAAGAAGGTAAAGGTGCTGGGGTTGCTAGGGACGTTTTTTCAACTTTTTGGCAACAGGCTTTCTCTTCAGTAACTGTTGAGAAGGTCCCAGCTACCATTTGATATCATTTACATGAAGTTTGAACTGTAGGTACTTGCAATAATTTTTTTATATCAAAATTTGTTTGGATAGCCTTGGGCCTTGGTTGGAGTTGCACTGTATAACTTAAGAACAGTGTTTGATTATTGGAGTTGGTATAGTAGCTTAGGAGAATCATAACAAAAGGAATTCCAACTCAAACAGTCAATTCTTTTATGACAACATTACAAGCATAAGTACACATACAGTGCTTAAGGACTGGACTGGTAAGCCGGCAAAAAAAAAGGGGGTGGGCCGAAATTTTGAGCTCCTTGAAAGTGTGGGCTATGTATAAAATGGAATATCTAACATCTATGCAATTTTGCTTCATAATTGGGGGTGGGTCATCACTTTGTCAACCGCATTTAATTATGGCCAGCATAAAAAAATGACCCTTTATGACCAGTCCCTGAATGCATAACTTTATACCATAGTGATCCCTTACAAAAGAATCGTTATGCAACTGTAGTTGAAAGGAACAGAATTAAAACAATAAATTAGAACTAGAAAAAAAATCTTGGAAATGTGACCATAAACTTGTAATGATGACTATCACTCACCAAAATTGAGTCGAAGTTGCTCTTTCAGTAAAGTTTGAAAGACCTGCTGGCTTGTTAAAAACAAAGATAGTTTTTGCGATACTTGTCTTACTGTTTTCTTGCCCAAGCAGTGTTTGACAGTAGTTGTAGAAACTTAACTCACCAAACGATTATACTCAGCTGACAAAGAGTCTCTGGATCAAGCTGCTCCCTTGCCAAAAGAGCAAGTATTATTTGCATCAATACCAGTTCCTCAAATAATGTCCAGTGCACTGTTGTAGTACCCCCTGCCCGCATTTCTGTGAATTCCTTTCCACTTTGTGCTTTTGTTGAGGTCTCATGACATCTCTGCTTGCGTGATGTGCACTCAATCTTGGCAGTGCTGGTTTGTACTCTCTTGCCCCTAGGGTTATGACAATTTATACAGTGACAATTTTCACTGCAGGCTGCAACCTTTTTAAAACATTTGCATCCACTTTTTTATTCACTGCAAGAAACACTATTACTTCAATATCTATGAAACAGCTATGAAAAAGCTATGAAATTTGCGCAGGCTATGAAATTAGCTATGAAAATATTTCATAGTCCTATGGAAATTTCTTTTCATAGACCTATGAAAATTTACATACTATGAAATCACTATGAAATCTTTTTGTATACTAAATTCAACCCTATGAAAACATTTCATAGGGATCTGTGCTATGAAATTACTATGAAATAGTTTGAACACTAATTCATCAACCATATGAAAACATTTCATAGGATTCTTTGTGCTATGAAATCACTTGAGAAACCATGAAAATCCTGTGAAATCCTCAAATATGCAAACTTGACTTCTTTATGTTTAGAATTGTTGGGAATTTCTATGAATCACACCTTTATGATTGAGAAAAGCTTGGAAATTTTGAGATTATATATACGACAGATTAGACCTGATGATTCTTTGAATCGATGTATACATTTCCAAGTAGATTGCAATTGAAAATTACAATAAGCTCTCTAGTAACTTTTCTAAATATGTTAAATTATTACCTTCAAAAAATAGTGATTAAAGAGTCCTTAAAATAATATAACAACAAGATTTAGTCGTATATATGGAAAAAAACTTGAATACACTCGTGATGACCGCCATGTTGGAATGTATTACTAACGAGCGGGACTGGTATAGAGCTTCAACCATATTTGGATATCCGGTCAGCCCATATATGGATTATTGGCTCACTCTGATTGGCTGATTCATTATTTCGAATTCAGGCGCTATTTTCATTGAGTTGTTAGAATCGTTTGTTGCTGGTAAAACATGGATTTTTCTCGGATAAATGTGCTGTTTTATGGCTTAAATTCCCTTGAGACAAGCGGGGAACTACGAAATAATTTATCGTACTTCATATCCTGGTATAGATCAACTAATTTCCAAGAGACTTCTGTAAGGTAAGCGATCAAAATGTCCCCTTTTCCAAAACGATTATTCGTAAATGTTTTGATCACTATTCAAACACTTAAGCTTACTGTAAAATAATGGAAATCTAGCTAGAGGGCTAAATAAGTTGAATCCCTCATTTTCATTAAGCTGCTAATGGTAGAAATTTGTACTGAGATTTGGGATCTGTTTATTCCAATAAAACCACTAATTTACCCTTCGATTTTTAGATCTATTGCATCCTTCTCCTAACTGATGATGAGATGTTCTAATAAATAAGAAGATGCCAACTGCCTTTAATAAAATAGTTAGAAAATTTGGTTATTGAAACTTATTTATTGATTCTTTTTTTTGTTAAGAACTAAGATAATGTATTGATTGACACATACATATACATGTGTATAATACAGATAATTTAGAATCAATTTAGGTAAATCATGGATATATATAATAGTAGACTCCATCTCAAAATGATATGTAAAAGAAATTCTTCCTTTTACTGTAAATGAGCATTCAGCTTAATTGTAACTTATTACTTTAATAAAAATATGAAAAACAGATAATGATAAGCTTATGTAAAATATGGTACGTAAAAAGCTATGAATTCTCAAGTGTCATATAGGCATTTCCTATAAAATTCCATTGGGTTTTCATGGTATTGAAATAAAATTGCTTAGAATATATTTCATATATTTAGCCTTTGAAAATTTCATGGTGTTTTCATAGTATTTTCACGGTATTGATGTACAATTGATAAAAATATTTCATATATTTTACCTATGAAAATTCCATAGTGCTTTCATATGTTATTGGAGTAAAATTGATGAAAATATTTCATATATTTTACCTATGAAAATTCCATAGTGTTTTCATAGTGTTTTCATATGTTATTGGAGTAAAATTGATGAAAATATTTCATATGTTTTACCTATGAAAAGTGGGACAACGTTTCATAGTTTTTATTTCATAGTGCTTAGTGAATAAAACCTATGAAATACCCATGAATTCTAATGTGTTTCATAGGCTTTTCCTATGAAAAACCCATGAAATGGCTATGAAATTTCATAGTGTTTTCATAATGTTTTCATAGGATATTAAAGTAATAGTGAAACCACTGTCTTGTTTTTCTTTTTTGCATCTTGACCACATCTACATGATGTCTGCTTATTTTCAGGGGCTGTACTTTCAATTTCTTCAAACTGCTGAAGTGGGACATGCTGTTTGATAGCATCATAATGGCCAGCAAAGCTCATATCATATGCTATGAATATTGGTGTGTCATTGAAAATTATACCACTTGGTAAAATTGGTATAACTGGGAAGTTAGACATTGCAGTAAATACGGCACAAGAACCAAGTGAACCACGAGAACCAAGTGAACCATGAGAACTGAGTGAATTACAAGAACTGAGTGAACCAATTGACCTCATAGCTTCCCAACACAAAAAATGCAACAAACAAAAATTATATATATTCTCAATATCCTCAATTGATGATGTCAGCTGTGCATATTACAATGGAGATCACCCAAGAATGGCCTGTCCCTGTAGACCATGAAGACCAGGCAATCCCTGAAGACCAGGCACAACCGCTGCCACAACCAAAGAAAAAGAAGAAGACAACTGATGCTCCCCAAAAAACTGACAAGACGACGAAAAATAAGGCTGTAAGTACTGAAAGGAGTGCAGCATAAGCTGGAAGCTGGTTTTACTGTTAGCAAACAAATTTATTCTCGTTCTTATTTGTTATATTTTTTTCATCCTAGGCTGTGCTTCTGTGCTCTGGAGACAGTCCTGAAGAAGCCAAACTACCAGCTCCAGCTACTACTCCAGTAATACTGCCACAGCTATCCCTACAGTTACCAGCTCCACCTGCAATCAGTTCTACACCAGCAACAGACACTGCAGTAATACAGACATTACGGCTCGCATCCACTCGAGCACATTGCTAAGCATACTAGGAGCAACTGAAGAAGGATACGTCATTACTTATCCGAAACCGGTCTTGCTATTGCTAAAAATATCAAAACAGTTCTATTCGGAACTATGGATGCTACTACTGATCCTGACCAACTAGCTGCCATACTCGTCGATATGACGGAAAGCCAGCCACTACTGTCTCCACTGAAAAGAGACCCCGATATCAGTGACGAGGAGATACCTAGTTTCCAACCTCCAGCTCCCAAATGTCAAAAGACAGAGAGCTCCAACCACACTAGGAACCGCGTCGCCAGCCTCGAATCAAGGATCGTCAAAAGCAAAAGATCAAAGATGGTTATTGAGAAATACATCGGCGAAATTAGCTGTCCAGTAGGTCTACAATACCGGCCGAAGCCCCACATCAGATCAGACTCTACTTTCAACGCTGAAGTCTGCCGCATCTGTCAGACTGCAGAAAAAAGCCTCCTTGAGCTGATGGTCAAGCAACACCGTAAAAACATCAACGCAGACAACGAAGCCGTCGCAGCCATCCCCACAATCTTCACTGTTACAATCACCACTAGTACTGTCACCACTATCACCGTTACTGTATGTTCCATCATTTTACTTTACAAGAACGAACGATAGAAATTGCACAGGCTCATGGGGAAAAGAGTCACTGAACCCTTTTAAGGTAGAAAAAGTAAATGATGAATTTAAGTAAAGTTGATGAATTTTTAAGAAGGAAACGACCACAGTAACTTTTTTATAAGTGCAATAGGATTCAAGCTATTTGTTTAAGTCAGAAAAGTGTTTCAATAAAGTATTTTTTAGGTAAATATGAAAATAAGCTTTTCTTATTGTTTTTATGAGTGAATCCTGTGATCTTGCCCGAACATGTTTGATTGACAGGTGATCAAAATCAAACTTTTTTGTCTGCCTGAAACAAATATTATTGCATAGCACGAAAAAAAAAGATATGTAAATCTATATACTGGATCTAGATTCAAGTTAACCTAGAACACAGGAAAACGAAGTTAATATGGCTTACGCTGGAGCTAAAAATAAGACAGAATTTGTAAGGAAATCTTAAAAAAATTATTGGAGAAATATTCTTGAAAGTTATTATTGTTGTTCAACGAGAAGGTTATCAAAGATTGTTATCGTTTCCAACCCTTGTATTTGACCACTATTCTTTAGTTTATTAAAAGTATACAGTACAGCTGTAATTCAAATTATCCATCAATATATATATCCCAGAAATGAAAGTCTCCCAGAAACGTATTGCGAGAATTGTTTATCGCATTGTGGGACCAATTTACTTTAGCGCGAGATAATAATCTTTAGTCTCACGATACGAGCAAAAGTGAGTGTTATTGTTTTCATCAGACACATTGAGCCTCATTAGTATTCATACTCGCGAGTGAATGGTACTTTACTCACAGCCGGTACTGTACACCCTCTCGCAGCTCCGACAAGGGTTAGCAAGCACAGCCGAATACTGCATAACTCTAATAAGCAGAAATGCAGAAAGAGCAATTTAAGTCTAGTTTTCTACCATCAATGTTTAGCAAAACTCATAAGTTTTAGTAAATTTTTAATGCACTATAGTAGTTTATATATATATTTTTTGATTTATATACTATTTTATATATTTATTTACCATTCTTACTATGCAATATGAATACTATATCACATAATTAGTCTTTAATATATAATATGTACATTATTCAGATATGCTTCGTTTTTACCCACAAAATTGCAATTAACTGTTAACACGGTGCAAATATTTTGTAATAAGATTCCCCCCCCCAAAATTATTCATTACTTTTAAATACTTATTAATCCTTTTCTTTTTAAAAAAATTATTTAAACATTTTGCAGATAAATTTCATGGCCAGAATGATTATTACAATTAATGGAGGAAAAAAATACATGGAAAGAAAAGAATACATTGCACTACGCAAAGGAAAAGCAAGATGCACTTTTCGAAAATTACAAAGCTCTAACAAAACATGTTCAAGATCAAGTTCACTGCTCTTTTGTTCCAGTTCCATGCTGCTTAGAGCTTGCGGCAGTGTGAATAGGCCTTTTGCATGATGCTGTCGTTTTACTATCACTAACAAAATGCTTCACAAATTTTCTTATTCAAATTTGTATTTCCTCATGAGAATAGTATAACAATTAAATAAACAACTAATGCTAATTAACTGAACAAAAGAAAGTGTGCAAGGGATTCTGGTAGTGGTAGTAAATGACGCCATGATGCAAAAAGCCTACTTCGACAAGAGTGAGTGCAAATAGTGAACTTGAATAAAGTAAAATTGAGACCTTTTGGACAGATAGCAGAGTAGTCGGTCTCGGATGTTTTGACTAGCTCCCTGTTTGGTTCATTGTTGGAAGAAGCATTGTTGACAGAATTACAGTGATGGAAAAATATGAATTCAAAGTAAAATTCCAAGACAAATGAGTAAAACTGTTTTTTGTCTGCCTAAGAGGTCCAAAGCCTAAACTTAGGGTCTTTGCTTTATGTAAATATGTATAATTTCATGCAAATACTTATATTTTTTATGTAAATATTTATAATTTTATGTCAAGACGATGTGATTCAATTGTTCATCAAACATTTGCAAGGTTGTTTAATAAAATATTATTATTACATTATATAATTATTTTCGAAAATTAATGGGATATGCTGTAAGCCTATAAAGTCCAAGGGCTTTATAAGGCTTATTGTTTCCATTCTCTGTATTTAACTCTTACATAATATTTTGGATGGAAATGTCTTAAACATTTTGCTTTAATATCCACATAAAATGTCTTACTTTAGTACTGAAAAATAAACCTGTCCATTTCTTACTTGAGGTTTCTATGCGATTCCAACACCTTCAATCTGTTAAATGAAATTCAAAAAATCAAAAATGTGAAGCAACAAAGGTAGTTAAAACAAGGAAGGGAAACAAAGTGAATGAAACTAGAGGTAACCTAAATGGAACCTGAGGATCACACAGCAGTGCAAAAACATACAGTAATATAAGTCACATAGAATCCTAAATCAGAAGTTAATGATGTTATTTTAAAGTGATTTGTCAGATGCATATGTGGTCTTCTTATCAAATATAGGTTAGCATAATTTGTAAGACATAAGACCCAGGTGATGTTGATGTCCAAGGCTCTGAAGATGAAAATTCTTTGAATTCAATCTGAATGTTGTAATGAGTGGTTGTTGTGCTGTGTAGGTCATGTCTGGGGTTGTCGGTTCAATTCCCAGCTGAGCCACACATATAAGTTGGGTTTGTTTGATGTGCTGTTCTTTTCCTTACCACAGGGGCTTTCTCCAAACATTTTTAGTGCATTTTTTAATGCGTCTCTAAAGGCCCTGTTACATGTTGAAACTTATAGCTGAAACTTGTGTGCAACAGCTTTCAGAGAAGTTTCAGGAGGGTTTTACTCGGAGCAATTTAGCCCTGAAACTTGTTTGCGACACAAGTTTTGGTTGCACAAGTAGAAAGCACTGCTACTTTTCGTGAAACTTTCTTCCAACAAAAGGATGGCAGAAGACGCATTATGCATTCAGATAGACACTTTCTTTTAGTGCATCTTGAACGACAAATTATTTGAAAAAAATATTGTCTAAAGGGATAATGCTTTGTCCACCCGTCTTTGTATGTGATAAATTATTAACGTATTATGCATCTATTATTAGAATGGCCATAACTAAGTGAAAAACTTGACACTCAAAATGCTTCACATGAATTGACAGCAGCACTTTCTTCTCCCAGGTCATCTGAAAAAGTGTGGAAAAAAAGCTTGGGAGAGTGCGGAAATTTTAGCAAATAGTGCGGAAAAGTGCGGAAATGCTAATTTACATATTATTATGTTATTAATATTATTTTGATTATAGTAATTATAATTAATTGTATAGTTCCTGCTAAATTCGCAGTATTTTTATAGAGGCATGTGATTGGATGGTTTTTAGACCAATCAAAAGCGTTTATAGGATTAGAACTAGTTTCCAGGCCACTTAACTTAAAGCGAGGAACGCCTGGTAGATTATTGTCAAACGGCGAAAGAAAACAACGTTTTACAGTCGATTTCCAGCCCAAAATGCGATATTTATTATTTGAAGAATTATTGTGTTTTCAAGAACATTGACAACAGGTTTGCAAGTTTTTCTGTATTTTTCTGGCAAAAAGTGCGGAAAATGTTGAAAAGTGCGGAAAACGATAAAATAGTGCGATTCGGTGCGATTTTCGGGAAATAGTGCGTAGTACCCTCGCACTTTTTCAGATGCCCTGTTCTCCACAGGATTAAATTATGCATGCTAGTGCTTTGATAAAAAATATATTAAAAAGGACAAACACGATATTTTTAGATAAGCTTATGAAGCAGTTTTGTTAAGCCTCTTACTCTACGAGAAAACTAAGGGGGGAGGACTGTCTCGTCATATCACCTCTATAAACGTCCTATTTCAAAGAGCGCCAAGCCTCAACCAAGAAAACCACCCACTCATTAAACTTAAGCTAAAATGAATAATCCTTTCTATACATAGCGAGTGTGATTGAAGGTAAATACTAAATATCTATTAAAGTCAGAAAAATCCTCAGATGAAAAAATGACGCAAGTCAAAATGCTTCAGTAGCTAATGTCCCGAATTTTTTTTCCATAAAATTAAATACAATACTGAAAGTCACGAATTTACTGCAGAAATACAATGAATATTTTTGTATATAGAAAAAGGATTTGAAAATCTAACCGACTTAACACAGAATACTATAGTTCTAGTTCAACTCCAAATCAACTCAAAACGTGTTCGCCAGCTACGTTTGGTTTGCGGCATAAACGCCTTCAAAGCAGCTATTATTTTTGATAAGTAATGTTTTAAACTCAATAATTTAGTAGTACTGATAATAAGGAAACTATTCATACCTTTGAAGATGAGATTTGTTCAACTAAATCTGAGTAAATTCCCGGAGTAAAACCGGCTTCGTCGTCTTGTAATGCAAAGACGTCTCAAATCCCGCCACTCGGACGCTAAGCACACTGGGAATGCATACAGGTATCCCAACAAGGAATTTAAAAAGCAACGTTTTTGCACCCCGTGCCACCCCTCCCAGCCTTCTTCTTTTTCTATTTTGTTTGTACGTCTGTGTATCTCTACTTCTAGTCAGGTCTGTTAGCGACAAAAAATAGCAAAGATCGTGCACTTTTGAGTACAAGCACCAAACTTGGCACAAATGTTCCTTGGGGCATACTAAACACATTTAGGGGTGGGTGCCACAAAATCGCGGTCGGGGGAGGCACGCCACACTTTCCATTAGATTGTTAAATTTCATCAAAATTTTGATGACAAGTAAACTTTCTTTCAAGTTTCAACACAAACATGGAAGAGTTGTTTAAAAAAGTCAGAATGGCGTTCACAGTTAGTTGATATCACTTTTTGTTTTCCAGAGATATCAAACGTTTTCCAAATATGTAAATTAGCGAATGATGACGTAATCAGTCATAAAATGATTTATATATCGGTAGAAATAAGACTGAAATGATCCACTCTATGACCATAGGAGATGATTCTTACAGCCATTTCTTCAATATCTAATTAGAAAGAGGTATTTTGTAATTTTTGTTTAAAATAGCTCTCTGGGCACAGTTTTCTTTTAATTGTAAGTACTTAAAGCTTCGCTCATGTTTCTGTTTTAAAAAGTATATTAAGCATGTGAAGTTTTAGTCATTTTGTCTTATTTTTACAGAGAAATTTACTATTTAAAGTCTATGTATTCTTTTTGCGCAAGGTACCAAAATATGTGTGGCTTACGCTCAAGTATAGGCCAAACATCACATCCTGGATTTTTCAACCCTCGGAATGCTGGAAATAGCCTTCTTATCAAGCATCTCTGTGGTTGATTTCCTAATGCCGAGAACACTGCCACGAACATTATGGTAAGGATATATAATGGAATAAGAAACTGTGGTGGTGGAATCATTTCTTCTTGGTTTGTGGACATGGTTTCTAAGAATTGCAACAGGGGTAAAATATAGAACATGACGAACAACTTCATTCGGCGGTGGGGAACGAGGACATAGATGATGAACTTTCCGAGGTAACAGAGAGAATAAAGCAAAGAGACAGGAAATATGTTTTGAACAACCAGGCTGCCGGTACTGGAAGCCATATATCTCAACCGAAAGATGTGCTGAATGTCATTAAGAGGACAGCCGAAAAAGAGAAAAGCGAAGAAAAAAGGTATGGAAATATAATTCAGGCCAAACGTTCACAATTTCCTTCTAAGAAATAAGTTTAAATCTTCTATACGAATACCACGGAATGCTTTTTTAAAGTATGAAAATGTAGCCATCAGTTTTGGATGACTGCAAAAGGGAATAACCCTTGGCAAGGAAATTACGATATTGTAAAGAACAATCATGAAAAACGCACGGGTGCGGTGTTCAAGCATCGTGACTACATCAGCATCATCTTAGCTATGATTATTAATTTCATACACTCATTCAAAAAGGCACAGTACCAGTAATCATTGTTTGTTTTAAACATGACATGCTTATGTGAATTACTTATTAAGAGAGACCTTGATTATATTGCAGGAAAAGAAAGAAAGCCAAGAAGTCATCTCCAACAGCCACAGCCACAAGCAAGATGGAAGCACTTCTAGACAAGCTTCCACATTTCCTTGATACGGCAAACAAGGCTGTTGAAGCCCATAGCGACGCCATAGAGAAATGGAAAAAGAAAAACGGATTGGAATCTGATGACAGTGATGAATAAAGATATTCAATAATAAATAGACGGGTTTTTTTTTGTATATTTTTAAAGTGCTACTATGATCAATTTTTTGACTTTCTGATTTTTGCATGGATTGTCAGACCTAAAGTTTATTGTGATGTGAAATGTTGCTTTCCTATTTCAAATATAATTTTCCTTTCAAAGATGTTAACTGCCAATTATGTGACACTCTTCAGACAATAATAGCCCATAAAGAAAGTAGAAAAACGTTAAAGATGAAATTGCTACAAATAAAAAAACGTTTTGAGTTCATAAGCTTACTTTTGGAGTATGTATGCTCACCGTTCTAAATAAATAGCCCCTCCCTCCCATCCCACCAGTACCCCCTTCCCGATCCCTTAGGGAATCTATATCTTTTTGCTTTTTTATGGGTGACACATGTACTCTCAAACGCGATGAAAAAACTATGAAGTTCCCTACGAGTGAAGGCCGCAACAACTGTTTAAATTTCATTTTACGGGGTTTTTGAGTGTGCTCCAACTTGAGAAATATTAATTACACTAATTTGTGCAGTTCCAATTACTTCAATACAATCTAATTCTATAATAGATTTAGCCATATTATAATAAGATAAAATGACATTGTTCTCATTCACTTAACTTCAAACAATAAATTCCAATACGGCCGGAATACTCCACTTTCGAGTTCTCTTTTACGCTGTTAGCCTCAAAACCGTGTAATATATTCTTTTATTCAGTAACAGCCCGTGGAAATTCAAGAGATCTGTGTGTAAAGAAGACAATAAAAATACTTTGAAATTTCACGAGTTTTATCTAAATTTCTGCATAATTTACGCACAATTGAGGCTAACACAGCGTAAAAGAGAACTCGAAACGGGAGTATTCCGCTAAATCGGAAAACCCTATTCGTCGCTCGCTGCGCTAGAAAACTTCTCGCTTTGCTAGAATAAAACACTCCGTCGGGAAACAAGAGAGGTTGCCTTGGATAGTTAGATAGATAGTTTATTTAAATAAGACTTTGCAGCCACAGGCTGAATTACGTACTATTTACATGAAATTCATAAAATGGATAGCAAAAATACAATATAAAATTAAGCTATAAATGACTTTAGAGTGATTGCAATAAACCCGTTCAACAATTACTAGACTTATAGTACACTCGACAAAATTACTCGATTCTGATTGGTCTAGAGGAGTACAATTATATACTAATACACTAAGGGATACCTATCTTTCGAGCCAGGATCCGAGCCAGGATCCGAGCCTGGATTTAGGCTTTAGTATGAGAAAATCTATCGTAAAAATGAGAAATATAGTAAAGAAATCGTAGCTGACCTTTGAAAAGAATTACTCAATTGTCGTGTGGTTAGATTTTGAAATCCAGTAGTTGAACATCTTTTTTTTCGCTGTGACTATATGCTCGGCAGTCGGGAATGGTTTGACTTGATGGACACAACTATGCCCGGCAGTCCGAACTTTAATTCATAAGGCAAAACAACACAAGTAAACGCAATCCAATGAATTCGAAGCCCAGTGAGTGGAATTATCTTTCGTAAACGGGATAAACTCCTCACCAGGCTGAAGTTAGCCGCACATTCAGTCGCACATTCGACTTTCGCTCATAAATCGCGAAATCGAAAGTAAACCACTCGAAAACCACCTAATATTGTGTAGAAAATTACCGGCTTCTTCCTGATTACAGTAATATTTGGCACAAATCGGTTGGAAGCTCTCAGCATACAATAGCACTCGACACTTAGAAAATGTTTTGATCGTTCGCCCGAATTACAATCATTTTTTTCAATCCTTTTAAATAACTCATCTAAAATGCATTTGATTCCTGTGTAAATTGTAATTCTTTCAAATTTATTCGATTCCTCTAAAAATAGTAAACCAAATTGATGTTACCATTTCTAACAACAAGTTAAATAACAATAATTTTGATGCAGCCTTGGAGTCCGCAAACAAACTCCGAGTTGCCTTTGAACGAGAATCAAATGCCGCCTATAAACTATCGAGAATTTGTAGAACATTTCTCAACGAATTTGTGAAGAATATCTACTGATTTCACAGTATTAATAGAAGGAAGCAATAATATTATAGACTTGTTGCAAATAATACTGGCTCGGATCCTGGCTTTACTGCTAGTTTATCTCCTAATAGACTCCAAGTAGACTACAAATAGTCTAACTAAAACAAAAAATATTAAACAGACAACAAATGAATGTAGTCTATATATGTTTATTGACATTTATATGTATTTCAATTTTTAAGTCGGATAACTGGAAAGATTGTAGAAGGCAAAACGGCAAAGCTTTAATTCAATCTTTTACACGGAATGAATTACTTACTTATTTACAGTTTAAAATTTGTAAAGCAAATGACTCGTAGTAAAAATATTGTTTTTCAGTAGAATGAGACCGTTATTTCGTCTTGATAAATTTAACCAATAAAGTTGTAGTCTCCACACATGAGCTAGTTACACTAGGCTAATACACACTAATAAACGCTAGCAGATAGTCGTACACTTTGACTAACAGATTTTGTTGAACGGGTTTATTGTAATCACTCTATATATATATATATTTAAAAATCTAATTACTATAAATGTGACTCAAGATAAAACTGTATATATATATATATTTAAAAATCTAATTACTATAAATGTGACTCAAGATAAAACTGTTTTTACATCGCTCTGTCTTGCATTTTGCTAAATTGTATGATCTTTTGTTTCTCAAGGAATAAATTAGCGTGTTGGGGCAAGTCTAATATAAAACAAAAAGGCTGTCTTTAAAGAATGCTTCTTTATTGACAATAAGCAGAAAGTAATATATTGATCTCACGATGAAGAGATTGAACTTCATGAGATCGGCTACAATTATCCATATCTCCAGATATTCGACCAAGGGAAGTGAGAGATTAACTACTTCTGCTGCTGCTGCTGCTACTATCCATACGCCATTTGAAATTAAAAGTCTTTCTGTTTATCATGGAAGCACGTTCCTCATTGCATTATTGCGAACATTCCACGCGTAGTTATACTTGGACAGAAACTTATTTTCTAGGTTTTCGGCTTCAACTCTAGGTCTTCTTCCTCCAGTTTCTTGGACACGGACATGAAGCTCATATTCTTTCTCCAAAGCATCATCAATTAATTTGTTTTTGTGGGAGCCATTTCGGCAGTACTCCATGATTCGGTCTTGTAATGCCCCCTTCTTCCCTCTACATGTGCTGCCAATATAGACTGCCTTTGTTGGCTGTCCTGTCCTGGTGCTAACTGCCTTCCATTCATATATACCACAGCCATAATTCTTAAACACACTTTTGATATTTACACATATATACCCAGGACGTTTCCCTTGTCTCTCCTCAAAGTGTTGTAGCCCTTGTGACGGGAGCACTGGAACCATGGCTCTCTTCCAGCCCGACCAGCCTTTAGCCGAAAGAGAGGCATATTCACGGAGCTTTGACAATGCCATAACGCTAGGTGTTTCACAAATATAAGCAACAAGTAAAAATCCTTTAGAACGGGTTGCCTTTTTTTCTTTTGGCTGGATAAACTTTATCAAGCTACTTGGTTCTTCAGCGTCAACTTTCGGAGTGAGCCAATCAGAAAATTATAGGGACATATATATGATCATCAAGATCAAATACATTTCCGGAGTTTCTTAGAATTAGGGGGTTCCCCCACGGGTCGCGGTAAAATGCGGAAACTGAAACGGCGGAAAGCGGAAAGCGGAAAGCGGAAAGCGGAAAGCGGAAAGCGGAAAGCGGAAAGCGGAAAGCGGAAAGCGGAAAGAGGAAAGCGGAAAGCGGAAATTCGATACATTTCATTACAATCCAGTTTTTGAAATTCAATACATTTTATTATACACGAATTTTTGTAAGAGAATCAACATGAATTTTTGAAACTTCAGAAATACTCATGTTTTGCGAAAAAGAATCGACCCTTCCCCGTACGAACAGTTTCGAAATCTCGTGCTGTTTGAACAAAAGATGTGCGAATTCTTTTGTGATTTTGTTGTTTAGAAATAATAGTAATATTGGTAATGATAATTAGACTGAATCAGCGTTTCACACGAGCAATGCCACATTTATAAGAGTCTAATTATCATTAGAGTTTTCCGATTTACAGGTACTAAGGTTGATTTGGCACTAATAGTACCGCGCTAGTATCACTGTTCAATATGCCTATATTCTGGTCATAATATGGTTTTGTACATTATTTGTACAGTTTATTTATGACTCTTATTCAACATGTTGGAGAAAAGCGAAAAATTTCACCATAGACACTCACTGCCATGCAAAGAGTGTGATATTGCTTGGATAAAAACCGAAGTCTACTGATGGGCTATGAATATCATTCCGTCGACTGAAAATTGATTTCATGAAAATTCAATCTCCATTATACACTTATGTTATGAATAAGAAGTATGAATAAGAAGTATGAATAAGAAGTATGAATACTTTCTTTATCAGATCGGGCTAGCTAATATGATGATTGACTTTGCAATTTTAGAGCTTGTGTGTCCGGCAAAATGTTTTCAGCAAGGCACCGGCGAAAGGCACCGATGAAATTTTTATTATAGTACTCTTATCATTTTATCACAAATATCGTTTTGTACAAACTCAGTTCTAAAATTACAATTGTCGCTGGTACTTCAAAGCAGGAAAAACAATTATAAATATGAGACCGTTGTGAGATCATTATTATTTATCAATCGTTCCTAAAGTTAACAAAATCGCTCCTGTCAGGCACGTGAGAATTCGTACCGAGAAGGCTAAACTCAGAGGTTTTAATTATTATTAAAGCTAACTTTCACTTTGAACCATGGTTCGTCCGCAATTTCGAGCTTTTCTTGCGATTTATCACTGGTTCTTGTTAATGTTCTGCAGTGACAATTTAGTAATGCCTCCCCTCCTCCACATACCAGTGCTTTTGAATCAAACTATTATCATGCGATCTGATGACAATTTCTGTTCTGCTAGAAAACCAGCCTCTGTTTGCAAGACTTTTTCCTAATCCTGTGCCAGACAGAAATGTTGGTTGCGATGTTTAGACATTACTTGAAGTAGACCTTCGCCAGTTTTGATACCTGGCTGCTTTTTATCTCGGAAATGTCTCTCGCAAAAATTATCGAAAATGTAGTTGTGGTGAATAAAACAAAGCGTCGGTCACATCATATCGTACATCATATGCTGATCATGCATCAGTGCACATATGCCAATTAGTACTTGGCACTATTAGTACCAAAGCCTGTATCTAAGCTAACAACAAAAACAATTTCAAACCCGAAAAATGTCTAGAACTAAGAAAACGCAGGATCAGTTGCTTACTTGAACTCGTCTGGCTGAAACTGACACGGTGGCACTTAGTGCGATTCTCAATATTCTGCGAACTCAGACATTTCAACGGCTTGTTGTGAAATTGGTTTTTCGCTGCCGTCAATCAAAACTAATAAGATAAGATAAGATAACTTTATTTACCCAGGATAATCCTTCAGGATAATCACAATAAAATATATATATTTACAGGGAAACATTAAATACACTAAAGCTAATCTATGCCTACAATTAAATACAATAATAGAAGAAAAGGATTGAATGAAGTTAAAATAAAAACCTGCTCTACCAGGACGCCGTGCAATAATAATATTAATTGTTTCAAAATGAGTGACAACGTATTTGAGATTTAAAGCTTGTCAGAGACGATGCTTGTCTTATATTTAGTGGCAAATTATTCCACAGTACCGCTCCGCTATAACTAAAACTTCTTTTAAAGTATTCGGTATGCGGCTGCGGGACTGCTAATTTGTTTTCTGAATTTCTCAGGCTATAAGTAGTAATATCATTCCGGTAAATAAATTTGGAAGCGAGTTAGTCTGGTGTAAGACTATTCAAAGTCTTATACATGAGTTTTCTGATGCAATAAACGCACGATTTGACAGTTTGACTTTATGTGTTTTGCTAGTTGGAAACGATCGATATCTGGCCAATCGATATTCGCGCGATACCGTGTTTTTTTGTCGACGCAGCTAAAAAAAACAGCCATATAATAAACGATTTATTAACCTCGCTTGTTCGGTGTCGCGTACCCGATCCACTGACACGGGGTGTAGGGGAACGGAGATCGAGAAGTTAAACCACTTCGCAGCTCACGCGATGAATAAGGACTTTATTGTATTTGGTGCGAAACGAAGCGGTGAAAACTAGAAATGATTACATATAGACTTATGTCAGGGCGAGGAATATTATGAAATAAGTAACGAAATGATCAAATAATGAAATATAGAGAAATGGTAAGCTACGTTCGGTCCTGACTCCAAGCTAGAAAATCTTCAAGATAATTGCTCCAAAATGTAATACGTTGTTGACTCTGTGACTTCTAAAGGCTAACTGATCGTGATTTAAACTATCTTAGCTTATACTCCTGTATCCTAACCTTATCAGTTATTGTTGATTGACATGTAGAACAACGATCACGAAACCGAAAAATATAGACTGATATACATACAAGATTACAATACCGTGACAACGTGACACTCCTCGCCCAAGGATCTCTAGATACTTGATACTAGTATAATCACATAAATTGTCTTTGATATCACTGTTTTTTTGTTTTTTTTTGTTTTTTTTTTAATGTTCTTTCTTGTTTCATTCTGAATCCGTGGTCTTCTCGTCCTGAGTGTCGTCTTGGTGCGTAGCTGGTATCAGCGGCACGAACTCCTTTATGGGGCGTAGAAACCTCTTCCTCTCTCCTCCTCTGACGATCTCGACGTGTGCTTTTCTGATCATTCCATCTTCGCTCTTGACTGCTTCGGTTATTATTCCCATGGGCCAGTCGTTGCGATTGGCGTCCTGTTCATTTTTAAGGACGATATCTCCGACGGTGAGATTTCTTCGAGTTTCGTTCCATTTTTGCCTGGGCTGGAGGGTCTGCAGGTACTCTCTGCGCCATCTCAACCAGAATTGGTCGGCTAGATATTGTACGCGTCTCCACCGTCTACGTGCGTATAGGTCGACGGGAAGAAATACTCCAGGTGGGGAACAAAGGGGACGAGTTTTCATGGTCAGTAACATGGCAGGAGACAGCGGTTGTGGGTTGTCTGTGTCGGTTGGTAGGGCGGCTATGGGACGGGCGTTGACTATCACTGATACTTCGGCCATAAGTGTTACGAGTAGCTCGTGTGTGAGTTGGGTGCTTCCGAGCTCGGCGAACATTGCGCTCAGCACGCGGCGGATTGTTCCGATCTGGCGTTCCCATGCACCTCCGAAGTTTGAAGCGTGGGGTGGGTTGAACGACCATTCACAACCTTGTTCCCTCAAGTACTTCTCTATCTTCTCCTTTTACATCTCCATTAGTGCTGAATCTAGCTCCGACTTTCCTCCCACAAAATTGGTGCCCCTGTCGCACCTGAGTAGGGCTGCTGGGCCGCGCAAAGCGAGAAAACGCCTTAGCGCGCAAATGAATCTATCAGCGTCCATGGACTCTAGGACTTCAATGTGGATGGCCCTACTGCTCAGACATGTGAGCACTAGGCCCCAGCGTTTGGAATTAGCTGCGCCCCCTCTGGTTCTGCGTGTATGGATGGTCCAGGGACCGAATACGTCAAAGCCCACGTTGGTGAATGGTGGTTGGACTTGTGTTCTGTCTGCGGGCACGTCAGCCATGCGCTGCGTCAGCGGGGGTCCTCTTAGTTTCTTACATACAACACACTGGTTAAGTTCCTTCACAACTTTGCTGTGGCTACCGATTAGCCAATAGCCTGCCTGACGAATAGCGCCACTGGTGATCTGTCTGCCTTGATGGTGGACCTACGTGTGGTAGTGGCGCACTACCAGTTGGGATACGTGGTGAGCCTTCGGGAGGATTGTCGGGTGCTTTTCTCCGTACTCCAGTTCCGCCCTGCGCAAGCGACCGCCAACGCGCAAGACTCCACTTGCGTCTATAAAGGGGTCAAGGCGATAGATTTTTGACTCCTTCTGCTCACGTTTCTTGTTGTTAAGACTTCTTTGGCCGTCCTTTACTTTAGTAGCAATTTTTTATTTTTTATTTTTTTTAAGTCAATATTTATCCAGGAATGTCCAGTTTAGCAAGGCTAGTTTAAATGGAGTCCTGATATAACATAATAGAAAAAGTAATTACAATATACATCAATAACTTACATACATCTAAGACATCTAAATAATTAATTAAACACTGAATCCTCCCCCCCCCCCCCCCCCCCAAGTTATAAGCCCTATAACTGCTTGAAATGTTTCTTGATCTTACTTTTAAATTTAGGGAGAACTTCAATAAGTCTAAAGTTACGCGGCAGAGAATTAAAGGCACGCGCACCATTTATGCGGAAACTACCCTGGTACTTAGTCGTTCTTGCAAATGGAGGACGCAACAGGTCACGATTTCTGGTGTTAAAGCTGTGAAAATCATAAGCATGTTTGAATTCTGATAGTAGATATGAAGGCGCCAAATTATGCAGACATTTGAAACTAGCACACACTTAAGGTAGTCTCTACGACACTGTAGGCTGGGCCAACTGAGTACTGACCTAAGCTCCTCAGTGCTAACAGATCGGCCCTCGATGATACTAGCAGCACGACTGTTTAACTTATCGAGGTAAGCTTTAGAACCAGCACCGCAGCTGTCCCAAACAGATGAACAATAATCAAATAGAGGTAGAATTAATGTGTTGTACAACAAAAGGCAGGTTGCTTTAGGGAGAACCTTACGTGCACGGCGTAGAACACCTAACCTAGATGATATCTTACTACCAATGTGATCAATGTGATCCTTCCAGGATAGGGTTTGATCTAACAGTACCCCGAGATATTTAAAATTCTCAACCACTTCTACGCGCTTATGCATTATGTCAATTTCCAAAGCCCCAGCAGAGGCGATCTTCTGATGGGTACCAACTAGCATTGCTTTTGTTTTGTCAAGATTGAGTATTAGATAGTTGGCCTGAAGCCAGTTAATTATTCTATCTAAGTCAGCAGTTAAGTGTGCTTGAATATCATCTACAGACTTACTGGCAAAATAGATTAAGGCATCGTCAGCATAGAGCTCAACGTTACATGAAACTACGACATTGGGCAACTCGTTAATATAGATTATGAACAATAGCGGACCCAAAACGCTGCCCTGCGGGACCCCAAAGTAGATAGTTTGGGGTTCAGACAAAACACCATTGACATTCACACTTTGTGTGCGCGTTGTCAGATAAGACCAAAACCACTGTATAGTAGACCTATTGAATCCTAACACCGTTAGCTTATCTAACATTATATTATGATCTAACGTGTCAAACGCCTTACTTAGATCTAAAAATAAAAGGCCAGTTGGAAGACCTTTGTCCATGTTTTCCAGTAGATTGTTTGTTACATGGGTAAGACATGTTGATGTGGAATGAAGAGGCCTGAAACCAGACTGTATTGAGGAGAGTAGTTTATTTTCCTGTAGGTAGCTATAAACCATTCCATGAACTGCTCTTTCCAGTATCTTAGAAAAGACAGGGAGTACAGAAATTGGTCGATAATTCGATGGGTCGGTCTTAGGGCCTGCTTTGTGCACCGGTGTGACCAAGGCGTGCTTCCACTCAGAGGGTATTGTTCCTTCATTAATAGTTCTGTTCATAAGAGTTGTTAATGGTCGGGCGAGAGCTTCAGCACCATCGTAAGTTTCAACTCGAGTTCTGGCTGGAGAGTATCTTTCTGCACTGCTCGCACGATTACTGTCATGGTCTGTTGAAGTTCCTTTACTGTTGGGTCGCGCAACTTGTCTCTCGGCGCGTTCCTTCTCTTTCTGATGTCGGGCTCCTTTCTTCTCCGCTTAAACTCCTTGATCCGTACGATAAGGGTGGCGATGGCTCTTTCTGCAGGGAAGACAGGCTGGAAAAACGGTTGAATCTCTCTGATCCGAGTCCTTGCGGTTTCTGGACGCTCGTGGACTTCACCGTTAATTCTTTGCGCACTTCAGGATCCTCCGCAGTAATGCCCATTTGTTTCACCTCGCTAGTTAAGGGAATGTCGGTACCATCTCTCAAGAAGTCTGGGCCGGTAAGCCATTTTGATTTCATGAGATCTTTGGCTTTCAGGCCGCGCGTGGCTAGATCTGCGGGGTTCTTGCTAGTCTCTACGTACCTCCACTGATCGGGTGCCGAGATCTTGTGTATTGTCTGGACACGGTTCGCTACATAGATGTGGAACCTTCTACTCTCGTTCCGAATGTAGCCTAGAACTACCTTCGAATCAGAGTAGAAGATTACTTTGGATATCTCCATATCTAGCTCCTTTGTTACCTTGTCTGTGGCTTGGGCTGCTAGCACGGCTGCACAGAGTTCCAAGCGCGGAATACTGGTGGGGCTGAGAGGAACTACTTTTGCTTGGCCAAAGACGAGTGAAACTTCTACTTCATTTCTTTGATTGAACAAACGAAGGTAGACGGCTACACCGATAGCGTGCTGGCTGGCGTCGGAAAACGTGTGGATTTCCGCCTTCGTAATTCGTCCGAACTCTTTTGAGTGGTAGCACCGCGGAACGAAGACTTGTTGTAAGTCTGCGAGCGTATTCCTCCAGTGTGCCCACCTGTCGGCAAGTCCGGCTGGTAAGGGATCGTCCCACCCTAAAGGAGAGGATTCCCTTTCCTTACCGAGGGCGACTAGCTGCTGTAGGAGGAGCCTCCCCTCTAACAAAACGGGTGCTGCTATTCCAAGAGGATCGTATATCGAGTTTATGAGAGATAAAACTCCTCGTCTCGTAAATGGCTTATCCGGTAAAGATACCTTGTAAGTGAATGCATCTTTCTCTAGGTGCCACGAGACGCCCAAGGAACGCTGAGGGGGTAGCTCGTCAAAACGCAAGTCTAGGCTTCGCACGTCCTTTGCTAGGTCGTCTGTAGGGAAGGCCTCCATGACGCTTACTGAGTTTGACACTACCTTGTGAAGACGCAGGTTAGCTGTAGCGAGGACAGTTTGGGTGTCTCTGACAAGCTTGATTGTCTCCTCGGCGGTTGGTTGTGAGGTGAGACCGTCGTCTACGTAGAAATTTCTTCTTACAAAACTTTTCACTGCGGGTGCAAACTCCTCGCCGTTCTCTACAGTCTTCCTCAACCCGTAAGTGGCTACGGCGGGGCTCGGTCCGTTTCCAAAAAGGTGAACTGCCATCCTGTATTCCGTGATGGGCATAGAGGGGTTGTTGTCTTTAAACCAAAGGAATCTTAGGAAGTTCCGGTGTTCTGGGATGACGGAAAACGAATGAAACATTTGTTCAATGTCGCACATCGCTCCTACGTTTTCCCTTCTGAACCGCATCAAGACTCCTACGAGGCTGTTCATTAGGTCCGGTCCAGCAAGAAGTTCCTTGTTCAGCGACACGCCCTCAAATTCTGCGGACGAGTCAAAGACGACCCTTATCTGGTTTGGTTTCTTCGGGTGATAGACTCCAAAGTGTGGTAGATAAAAAACACTTCCCTGTTCCGTCTGGAGTTCTGTTGGTGGTACCGTGGAAGCGTGTCCTCTCTCAAACACCTTTGCCATGAACTCTAGGTAATCTTTCTCCATCTGCGGCTTCTTGCGTAAGGTGCGGAGAAGGGAAGTCAGCCGATGCACTGCTTGGGCGCGGTTGTTCGGTAGATGGACACTTTGTTTGCGGAAGGGAAGCGGCATCTCCCAGTTACCGTTCTCGTTCTTGTGGATGTCTCGGTTCATGATGCTAAGGAATCTTCGGTCCTCGACGGATAGGCTAGGGTCGTTGTCATCCTTAGTGGTTAGAAACACGTCGTTGGTAAGGTTCTTGAGTGTCGTTGCCTCTTTGATTCTAAGTGCGTTAGGGCATTGTACTAGCCCAAATGCTTCAGGCTCTAATGCGACTTCGTCTCCGTGTTGCTTACCAATTCTGACGTCATCGTGGAGGCTAGTGCGATGCGCGACCACGTGGGCTGGGCCGTCGATTAGATCATGGCACACTTGACCCGTGATCGTCCATCCTAGGTCGAGCCGCTGGGCCCAAGGGGCTCCCCTGGGGCCATTCTTGAACTCTCTCACTTTTAACAGCTCCGGCACGTCACGACCAATCAGCAGGTGTATGTCGGCGTCGTTGTCGAGTTGCGGGATTTCGTTTGCTATTGCACTCAGATGAGGAAACCTCCTCGTCGTCACTGGTGTAGGGATCTCGTGCTTGTCTCGAGGAATGCTGTCACATTCAACCAGGACGGGAAGCTCCTGTATGGCTCCGTTGACTGACTTGACGGTTACTCCTGTTACGCGGCGTCCGTACCTCACTTCCTTTTCTCTTCCGCACGTGGACAGGAAGTACTTCTCCGGTGGACCGTTCGCTCCCAACTCATATGCGAGTTCGCTGCTGATGAGTGAGCTGTTGCTCTGGTCGTCCATTATGGCGTAGACGTGGTTGCATAACTCCGGTTGCTCTCTGTGATAGACGTCCAGGAGCAGGATCTTGCTGCAGGACGTCCTTCCTTCACTCGCGTCGCATACCGCCGTGCATTTTGGGTTCGGGTTGGGAGTTTCGGTCTGTGCAGTCTTCTCTTTGTTATACTTTTCCTTGTGAAGCAGAACTATGTGTCGTTTGTCTCCACAAATGCTGCACTCTATTTCACGTTTACATCGGCTTGCTGTGTGGTCTCCTTCGAGACAGCGGAAACAGAGACCGGCCTTGAAGATCCACTCGGTCTTTTCTTCTATGGATTTCGCTGCGAAGGCTTTGCAGTCTTCTAGCGTATGGCCGTCACGCTCGTGGAAGGGGCAGCGTTTCTTCTTTGCTCTCGCCTCGTTGTAGGGGTCAGGATTAGTACTGGTTTTCAAGGCTCATCGTGTCGTCCTACGTTGCGTAGCGACGGTGGTTGTGGCTAAAGCTGCTAAACTACTTCCTGTGACAATATTTGGGTTGTTCTTTAGCTTTGCTTGCTCCTCAATCATCCGGGCGAATAATTGGAAACCCGGATAGGCCCCTCGGGTTTTGTCGCTGTACTTCGCCACTTCCTTCTCCCATTTACTGCGGAGAGACGATGGTAGTTTCTCGGTAATTGGTTGAATGGCGATCGGGTAGTTGAGGCACGCGAGGCCCGGAAGTTGCGTGACCTGGCTCTCAACGTCAGCACACAGGTCGGCGAACTGCTGTAATTTCAAGTTTTCGTTTTCTTGAAATGCCGCTGTTTGCTGCAAGCGCTTTAGGAGTGTGTTGGTTATCACTGCTTCACTACCAAAGCGCCTCTCTAATTCCTCCCAGAGACTTTCGAGTAGCGCGGCGGGGTTTCGCTGATGTCTCTTTCTATAGTTGTCGACTACCTTTTGAACCTCCCCACTCGTGAAGCTCCTGAGGTAATTGATCTCCTGTGTCGGAGTCACGCTAGCGTCTTCGATCATAGCCTCGAAGGCAGTTTTCCAGGGGTGGAACAGCGTGGCGTCCCCACGAGAAAATATCAGACCTCGGTCTTTTTTATACGGACCTCGCTGCGCTCGGTCCGTACTGTCAAGACCTCGGTCTGATATTTTCCCGTACAGACCTCGCGCTCGGTTAATAATCCTTTATTATCGTATTGTCGCGATTGTGAATATTGGTTTGTACTACATATGGACTTGCACGTGCTTAGTAGAAGACGTGGTAAATACTCTTGGTGACTGTGACATACTAGAAAAAGTTACTCATTTTACAAATGTACATGAACATAATGATGTTTTAGTGTCAATAAAGGTACAAGAATTCAGATCTCGTTATGCAAAGTATGTATTTCATAAATGTAGTCGTGTTGTATGTGATTGTCATGGCTTTCGACGTGATCGTGAACCAAGCAGGATACCAGTGAACAGATTAAAACGTGTCTTTAAGAAAAACAGCAAACTACGGAGTTATGTATGCAGAAGTTTAAGTGAAAAAACGCCTAAGTCATCGAAAGTTCATCGTCTTATTAAGAATATTGCAACGAGAAAGAAAAGTACACAGTACAAAACAGGTATCAGATTCGTACAAAAAATGAGAAGGAAACCAATATCTAGAACAAGAAAAGTTAACTCTTCAATGAGATATGTTTACAATTCCACTCTCCCTTTTGGACAAACTCGATCCAATCAGGGCAAGACAAAAGAATTACTTACAGTAGAAGTTAAAATCACATCAAAAGTTTTGCGTACCACAAAGGAAATGGGCTTCCAATCATCGAAATTATGTATGATTGACAGCTTCACGCCTGCATGCACTGAACTGGATCTTATGTGCTTTGACGTCTTTTGTCCACAGGGAGCCCAACTTAGATAATAGTAAAAATATGAACACTACTCATATCTGACACTAAGCTGCCCCCGCTTTGATTTATTACCTTTTAAACATGCTGGAAAATAGGTTTTCTTGTCTTAAAGAGAGACTGAGATGAAATGTTAGAGCAGGAGAGTATACCCTCTTGAGTCAGTTACCAAACACCGAGATCCTTTCCCTTCTCCCTCCCCACTTCCCTTCCTCTCTGGTAAGCTGATAAAAATGATATAATTATAATATGCAGTAGAGGAAAAATCGAAAAATTATTTTATCTCCATTTGGCGTTTTACTATCGGGGACGTTTTAAAATTTGAACAAGTGATTTTGCTACGAAAAAAAACCACCATTTTTTATACGGCGTTACCAAAAATTAAACATCACAGCGCATCGCCACCACGCAAATGACGTGGTCACGCGTTCTTGCGCCGTCCTCCCTTAAGGCACGATTACACGGTGCAATTTTCTCTGCAACTTGTCTCGCAACGGCGTTGCGAAACAAGTTGCAAGAGCGTTTACACGGTGCAACGGAGATGCAATCGTTTCCGAAAGTAGAAACGAATTCTACTTTTCGCAGGTCAATGTCTCAAATCACAGGTAGCCCAGCATCGAGTAAGTGGGCTGCGCAGTTTAAAGTAAGGGAAGGTACGTTATTTATTGGGGAGGGCTGGGGCTTCAGAGGGGAGGGTAATTAGTCAATTTGTAGACTAAAGGGGAGGATTACGTCTTTTAATAACCTAAGTAAGGGGAGGGCCATCCCCTTTTACACAAATGATAGTGATTCTGACGTACACTAGAGTGGTTTTCACAAGACTAGCTTTTTAAAATACAGACAGAGCGGAGTCACGCTATAGAGGCTTTGCACCATCACGTGACTCGCGTAGCGTCGGTTAGCAACGGTAACTACGCCGCCATGACAGGAGACATGTAAACCATAACAAAGTATAGCAGTGAACGCGATTAGAAAAGCTTTTTGTGTTGTTGGATGTGGAAAACGCTCTGAAAGAGATACAAATGTCAGATTTTTTAACGTTCCGAAGCAGTTCAAGCATCAAGGCGAAAAAAAAAGAGAGGTCTTAAAGCGAAGACGAAAAAATGGTTTGCAAACATACGAGGCTGTTTCGAAAGGGCAAGTTAAGAACCCAATGGTTTGCTCGCTTCATTTTCACCAAGTTGTTTTCAAAGTGCAACTAGCTTATTCCTTCAAATAAATTGAGTGGTACTATTCGAGATCGATGTTTTATTCTTTGTTTATATAGAAGAACCAGCAAAAGCCTACGACGAAACTCATCCAGACTGGGCTCCTAAATCGATCGCGCTGGGTCACACATCTTGTTCTGTTTCTCAATCAGCCAAAGTTTCTTGATCTTTGAAAAGGCGACTGCGCTTTGAACAAGCCCTAGTTAACCGTAATACATAAAATATTCATACAAACTTTCCCAAAGAAACGCGTGCAAGAGACAGAGATGGAGGATTTCGGACAACTCGAATCTGCAACTGATTTCAACATAGATTTTCTTTATTGCTGTTAACCAGGGCTTGTTCAAAGTGTGCATTGGCATTTTCAAAGATCTTTCCATCGAACGGTTGTGCCTTTTGTGTCAATTTATCTTTAGATCAAATGAGTGTGTTTAAAATTTGGAAAAGATTTACCTCCATTCTCGAATGCAAATATTATAAAGGTGCACTTGGATGAAAATCGATGAAAACTGGAAATGACTTGAAACTTGGTTAAACTCATCTATGAATATAGCAACATATTTGCTTCACAATATTTTATCCGCCACTTCCTTCACTGGTGGCGGATAAAAATTATCAATTATTTGTAGCATCTAAATTGCTAGTAAATGACGTCATTTACTCAACCCTATTGTTCTTTTAGCTCTTGAACGTTTATTTCTTTATTTTAGACCTTCACGTGGCTCGAAAAACGTTAACCACGTATTCATATTTTCGATTAAATGACGTGCATGCTAATACAGGTCTACAATTCAAGCAGACCATACTACCAATCCGGCTTTGATCATAGGTCCATGTTGTTTGGCTTGGTTGTGCACTGAAAGCGATGGCAGAAAGGCTCAAAATCAAGCGCTCCAGTCCATACTGAAGGCAGACAGGACCACATACACCCAAGTCCAGCCTACTAAAGCGGTCTCAAGTCTACAAAGTCGAAAACTACTAGACGATCAATTTTTCAAGAACTGGGACAGCTATCGGCCAAAGCACTTACAAGCCAACGACTAAACCAATATATCAAATCCAATAGGCTTATTCCTTTTTCTTTTTATTATATGCCCCGCTACTAAGGCAGAGCTACAAAAAATTAGTCTATAAACTCATTGAGTTGTTCCCCTCCACGGAAATCTTTAGTAAAAGGCGAAAGATTTGTACGATCTGAAGGGAAACCAGAGTGATGACAGTGTTATTACGAATAAGACGTCTACCATTGAAACATTATTTGACGTGTGGGATGCCTGATGCTGCTCTTGTTAAAATATATGGCAGGAATGCAGCTCAATTTGGAGAACAAAACAATAGGTTCCAATTCCTAGAAGATTGAAATTCTCTTGCTTTGTCCTCCAAATTGAGCTGCATGCTTTTGATGTCACGTGAAAGGGGTCTGTCCAAGAGTGAAATCACTAAACCTGTGAAATTTATGTTAGACTAATACACTTTAGTATACCCTAAAAAAACCGCTTTTTTTATCATACCTCATTGATATTTGAAGATGCTTGTTCTTCCAGTATATCTTTAGTAGAATGTGATATGAATTTGAAAAAATGCTATAAATTACAAGACAATCCAACATTGATTTTGGTCATCACTTTTTGCCTCTTGCTTTCTGTTCCGACAACTATTTCCAGAATTTAGACTATGTATAAGATAAGCAAATTTCCATACGTGGGGGACTAGCTCAAATGGTAGAGCGCTCGCTTAGCATGCGAGAGGTACCGGGATCGATACCCGGGTTTTCCAAGTTCGTTTTACCTCATCACCTGGTGATTTATTTTTCTGTGAATTTTTATTTATTTTACTTCTCCTTGCAAAAACTGTACTGTTTTTTTTGGATCCAGAATCGTCTGGAATGCTTTGTCACGGGCTCCTAAAACGATTCTCTTGATGCCCGAAGTCGTTCTGATGGGATCATATTATAAATTTGCTCTCAAGTTTCCTAGAGGTTCCAAAATCAAGCGCTTCTATCTATCTACGAAAGTGCATATCGAATGCTTGGGTAGATAGGCTCACTGGCAGGACAATGGTACTCCTGCACAATTCAAAACATTATTTGTTGGCAGCGCCTAGGATTTCGTAGCATTAGAAGCTTGAACTTTTGGGAATCAATTTTAGCTGAAATACGAAAAACAAAATCGTGCAACTTGTCGCGCAACCTTGTGTGAATGTTGCTCGTATTACCCCCCCCCCCCCTCCCCCGTGCAATTATAGCAAAATTTTGTCGCAGGACTTTGTTGCAGAACGGAAGTAGAAGCTTTTTCTACTTGCGGGAGGCGTTACTAATATGCTCATTATTCGCTCTGAAACTTGCAACGCAAAAATATTGTGCGACAAGTCGACCATTTTGTAGCTCTTACTTCTGTGCTTTTCCGTAATATGAGGCAACGCGACAAAAAATAATCTATAGACTTATTAAGTTGTTCCCCTCATCGGGAATTTTTAGTAAAGGGCAAAAGAGTTAAAGGATCTGAAGGGAAACACAGTGATGAAAGAATGTTATCAGATAAAAATTCTAAATTATTTGACGTGTGGGATGCCTGATGTTGCCCTTGTTATGGAAAAAGGTACTCTTTGATCAGTAGCTAATATGCATGCGCACTTTTTGGGCGACGAAGATGATATTTGAAGATGCTCGTCCATCAAGTATTTCTTTAGTAGGATGTGGTGATATATAAGTAAACAGATGTGAAAATGTGCATATGCTCTCAGTTAATTTGCTTTATAGAAATAAATAACTATGATTGGAATAAATTACAAGACAATCCAGCATTCATTTCGATCGTCAGCATTTTGATCCTTGCTTTCGGACAGCGATTTTCGGAATAGGTTTATAAAATAAGCAAGAACAAACCATACATGGGGGACTAGCTCAAATGGTAGAGCGCTCGCTTTGCATGCGAGATGTACCGGGATCGATACCCGGGTTCTCCAGGTAGTGATTGTTTTTACCTCATCAGCTGGTGATTCATTTTTTCTCTGAACCTATATCTTACTTTTTCTTGTGTTCCTAATAAAAAGCGAATTATTTTCCCAATAACTGCAATGTATGAATCGTCTAGATCTGGAATGCTTTATCACGGGTTCCTGAAACGAATTTTTTGATGCCCAAAGTTCTGTTGGGATCATACTGTAAATTTGCTCTCAAGACTTCCTATTAAATTATGTGCTACTACAGATCGTAAACTAGACCGTACTACTCTCGTTTGCAAGCTGGAAAAACTTCCCACCAATTTCTCATCATAGATCCACTGTTTGAGTTGAATGAACTCAACTTTGGTCGTTTGTGTGACTGGTTAATTCGAATTGAATTTTCTGCTGCACTTAGTCAAATCTTTTGAATTCAATTGGTTCAGACGTTGTACTTGCTCATGTACGAAATGCAACTATTACATTCGACGAGGCAAAAGTTCGAAGTCAGAACTGGACTTTAGGTCAAAAACAACATTGGTAAACCATTTTCTAAATTTGATCATTACATTTTTATTGCTAGGTTGGATCAGAATCAGAAATGTCAGCCATCGATAGCTTACAGTTTAAACATAAAATGTTAGAGTGTTTAGTACTGCGCACGCGTGCAGGGTAAACGACCAAATGGACCTAAATAGTTTGTCAACAAGCGTAACAAACCAACGAAGAACCTGTTTGTCCGGATTTACCAGATTTCACACTTATCCACAGGATTCATGCCGCTGTTTGGTGAACACTTAAAAACTTCAGAAAACTTCTTGTAGTTGGACAGAGAGCCCATAACTCTATAAACAAAATAATAAAATAATAAACAACTAAAGCTGTGCCTGCGGCTATTCAAGCACAAGGATACCGAAGAGCTAAATTTGTTAGGGATTTGAGGGTATTGGTATGTGAGAAGTCTACTGGTTTCGGTGCTTGCTGCGTTATGCGCTGCCAATGCGCCGACTATCACCACTGTGATCGTGTGTTCGATCCAAGGATCTCACATCAATGTGCTTGACCAGAGTTGTTTGCTAGCTCTCCGGCTCTGCTGTGCATAAAACGTTTTTTCCTCGCCCGATTAAAACCAACTTCTAAAATCCAATTCAATGTGGGATCGCATTGGTGAGAGGCAAGTTCCCTAAATAAAATATCAAGTGAAAAGAAACAAACTAGGCTTTCGCAAAGGCCAATGCCATCTGTGTATGTTTACGCCGTCGCTCGTTTGCTTTGCTCGAATAAGACACTTCCGCGAGAGACAAGAGAGTTCGACTTTGGACAACTATAGCTAGAAACAAACCTGTATTTTGCTTTGGAATGTTCGTCAGTGTCCAACTCATTGTAAGCCTCATCCTTGCTATACACTCTACACCAAGGCTAAAATGGGGGGAAATTATTAAGGAGACTATTAGACTAATGTTAAGTGTTTTTGTCTCCCCTTGTAGCCAGTAATTTACCTGAGCAAATCCCAAGAAAAAGAGTTGGTTAGGGTTGAGATCAAGACCAGGCAGGATTTTTTCGGTCCAGCCATTTTTCTTTGTCCCTCGCTGGTAAGCCTATTGGGACAAGAAAAACGACTGATATGATAAGAATGGATGGATTCATGGATGCATATATATTTATACTCGTTTCCAAACATTTGGACAATTTTGTTATACCGCCATTTACTTTGAAATTCACGACAAATTTGTTAAATGTTATTTGTACATATATAATGGGGCTATCAATTTGCAACGATTTTCATGGCGATTTTTCAACAAAAATTAAGGTTAAACATATATGTATATACATCCAAAATTGTTAAAACTTTTGGAAACCAGTATATAGATATATATGTAAAAACGTTTGCCCATGTATACATATTTCTACTAACGTCATATGCCAGTTTGATGCCACCGTTGTCTGCAATATTTTCGTCCAGCGTCTTAGTTCCATTTGCCTATTATTATTATTAATACAGAATGAGTGACAGACATATAACAGATATTTTATATATCACAATTATGAGATTGGCTGATTGGCTGATACCTATATTTGCAAGAGGACAAACGTACGAAAATGGCGTCACCGTTATGCAGTACGTCGCCAATTTGGGGGAAAACGTTGTCAAGTTTTGGCGTCTTTTAAGACTAATTAAGCTTAACTTAAAACATGCAAACTTACATGTTTATCAAATATTTTATACTTGTTGTACTGCTTGACAAAACACTTTGATTTGGACTCAAAATTCGTTGCAGACGAAGCTGACCACCAATCTTTAACATTGCCATTCTTGTCGTACAAACGACCTGGAAAACATGCCATCATTTTGTTATGGAACATAAACGAATGAGTGGAAGAGACGTGTTATTACCCAGTTACTTTTCCTTATCTTACCTGTTCCATCAAAAGCATGAGTGATTTCATGGCCAATAACCGTACCTATGGCGCCATAATTTATGTACCTAACACAAATTAAGACATTGAAGTATTAGATGTTTTTTGCTGCTTGGTAATAGACCATATTACGGTTGTTGTTGTTTCCGAGAAAAATTTGCTTGAAGAAACACTTCAGAACACTTCATACAATACACCATTTCACGGTTGTCGTCGCTCAACCTCAGCCTCGATAGTGTGTAATATATTCTTTAGAATTTGACTGCAGCTCACGGTAATTTAAGGAATGTACACATTATCAAACAATAGACCATTTTCGAGATGCACGAGCGCTTTCAAAAATATCTATTGAAACTTCATCGTAGGACTCTGCGTAGGAGGCTAAGTGGGAGGGGATGCGCAGAAATTCGTCGTTTTACGATGTCAAAAGTAAAATTGAAGTTACCTCGGACAATATTGGCAGTAAAACGGTGTTTGAAGAATTCCAGCAAAGAAAACTAAAATATTAAACCAAAGTTAGGAATCAGTAATTTGTCATATTATCATAGTCCTTGGTACTTTAGAATTCCTCGTTCAACCCAGTATTGTTCCCAGTTAGTGGTCTACCTGTGGACTGCTAGGAGACTAGACACTCAAATAAAGTTATTATTATTGTTTTGGTTGCGTGTTAGTATAGCGATAAAGTAAGAAAACATTGTTGTGGTTTTAGGTGACGGGCTACTTTAGGAAAATAATTTAAACATTTTTCAGACTGAAATTTCTTAAAGTGAAATTTAATGCTGATTAATGCCGAATATGAAGAGAAAAAATGGGGTGTCTCGAGCTCGTCTTTCGAGATAATCAGCATTAAATGGATGTCTACGCGCGAGTTTTTGGAGCAAAAATTGCGCCACCGGAAAATATCATAAATGAATTTACAGCTCATAAGATCATACTTCTTTGCAGACTACATCATGCACAAATGTCGGCTAGTGTATCATTCTAACATAACACATGAATAAAAGACAAAGAAATAGCTTGAAATACCTTAAAATACCTCGTTCTTTCATAGCTCTCAAAAAATTCTTAATTAATTGATGTTCTTTCAAATAAGAGATTATAGAGTCCTGTGCAAAATTTGAGGGGTTTCACCCTGTTGAAGTTCAAAACGTGTATTGTTCCTCAATAACATTTTGTATTTTATTCAGCGATTTTTGTGCGCACGCACATCGCGGGCTCAAATCGAGTGTTCACTTTAACAAATTAAATGTAATTGCAATAACTTATTTTGTTCAGGTAAGGAGAGTAGAAACCATTGACTTCGGCCGGACTTTTTACTGATGTCCATCTTGAAATTGGAAATGAAAGAATGAAGTTAGAATGAGACACATATGAAGATATATACAATAAAATAGACCTAGACCTCTTTTTTTTAAATATATTAGATGTCAATGAATCCAGTGTCAAAAAAGCTTTTTTCGACTAAATTAAATGAAAATGAAACAACAAGTCTGTTCTTACTTTGTTTTGTCTACTGGGCGCTCAAATGTTTTTAAAGTTCTCATTCTTGAAAAATGATTGGCGGCTTTCATGTTTTCCATCAGACTGTCTGTTACGTTGAGCTGAAGAATAACAAAAAGAATACTCAATTTACCTCTCATCCACTCTGCTGTTCCACTAAACGTTGCACGCAACAGGGTTTAAAACATTACTTGGAATGGAAATACACGACTAATATTAGAAAAACACATTATTGGTAATTAGAAAACCTAAAAATCTTAAACGCAATTTAGCTCCTAAACTTACACGTGTCGATGAGGAATCAATACCCATTCAATTGGATGTATAATTACCGAATCATATTGTGCCTTCAGCTTCGCTGGATCCTTGATATAATCAGGATATCCAATTTTCTCAATTGCGATTCCCAGTGCCTTTATAAGATAATGACATTGTTAAAGTATAAGGGGGGGGGGGGGGGGAATGGTGTAGGTAGGAAGGGGAGGAGTACCGCAACAGAAGCATAGGTTACATATCTACATAAAAGTCAGTAAGGTCAGGACAGATAGATATAATACTTTATTTACATAAAAAATGCAGCCATAGGCTGAATTACGTTAAGATTTACACAATATAAAACCAAAGAAAATGCTATATAAACATTTTAGGGGAATACGTATACATTGCATTGATTTACACAACCCCCTCCTCCTGTAATAAATACGCACTTAGATTACATCCAGTGACGTCTTAATGAGCGCTGCGCTTTAATCGGCCTAGTGGTTTTACTGGAATCTCTTAGAATAAAGCAGTAATAGTTTTATGTTTCCCCTTGTAAAATTAAATTTCTTTCCCACAAAAACATTGCATTGTTTTAGCCCTTTGTTTGGTACCTTTTGCTTCGCCATTTCCTGAGTTGCTTCATCCATCCAAGTTTGAGTTGGTAGTTTCTGGATGAAGGAAGTGCGAGTATTTTCAATCATTTCCTTGATCTGCAATGACAAACTTAAAATATCTATTACCTAAATCTAAAATATATATATTATGCATTATTATGCATTGTTTGTGTGATTACCATTATGGTAATGAGCTCAAGAAAACATAACAGTTAAAAAAAAACAGTAGCAACAACAACAACAAAAGCAAAAACAAAATACAAAAGGAAAAAGATGCAAAATTTTAAAATAACAAAAGAACAACAACAAAAAGCATACTAAAACACGTATTAAATGATGTTCACACTATTAGCATGGTTTTCAATCCTTTTTATATGGATACCTCAACTCTAGCATCATCATTAAAATGAGTATCCACGTACAGTAGGCCGAGTGGCAAGTCAAAGGGCTGTAACATTGCATAGATGCACTGCATCCATCTTGGCCAATAACTTCTTGTTAAAAGGTCCCTAAGTTTTGATGGCCGGTATTGATTAGGAAGAACACCAACGTATTTACGGACAACTTGCCACATAATGTAATCAGCTAGGAGTGCGTGATTCCTATGAACAAGAAAAAAAGTAGAGGTCCATGCATCGATGGAATGATGAAAGGATAGATGGATGGATAGATGGTGAGTGGTTGGAAGGATGAAGGGATGGATAGAGGGATGAATGGAAGAATTACAAGAAAAAAAATAACTCACGTTTCGCTATACAAAAGGCTAATAGCTTTCAAAAAGGTTCTGTGTTCAGGAATATCAACTATTGTCTCTTTTCCAGTTAACTGTCTGTGAAACAGAATATCCAAAACCTCCTTGAGCACAGGCCACTAAAACAAAAGAAAAGAAGGGGGGATGGGCAAATATATTACAAAAACGATTTGCCTGTTCTATGTTGTTTCTATCGCTCCATCTAATAACCAGTAAATACTTTACCGGAAATCCAGTCTCTTGGCAAAGCAAGGTGAGCTTGGTTGTTGTTGGTTTAGCAATCGTTTTAATATAATCACTTACTGCAGCTTCGGAACTTTTACCACTCACAATCTAAAAGTATTGAAAATAGACGAAGATGAAATAGAAAAAGATATTGGAACATCTGGAAAGAAAATCCTGAATTAGATGAATAGGGAGATGGAGATGGAGATGATGATAAAATATGGTGTCGTTGTTGATGACGATGATGATGATGATGGTGATGGTGATGATGATGACGATGATGATGGTGATCATAGTGAAGATGATGATGATAATGATGATGATGATGATGATGATGATGATGATGATGGTGATGGTGATGATGATGGTGATGATGATGGTGATGATGGTGACGATGGTGATGGAGATGATGATGATAAAATATGGTGTCGTTAAATTGTTGATGACGATGATGATGATGATGGTGATGATAGTGAAGATGTTGATGACGATGATGATGGTGATGGTGATGATAGTGAAGATGATGATGATGATGATGGTGATGGTGATGATGGTGACGATGGTGACGATGGTGAAGATGATGGTGATGATGATGGTGATGATGGCGAAGATGATGGTAATGATGATGGTGATGATGGTGAAGATGATGGTGATGATGATGTTGATGATGGCGAAGATGATGGTGATGATGGTGGTGATGATGGCGAAGATGATGGTGAAGATGAAAGTGAGGACGAGGACGAGGACGAAGACGAGGACGAAGACGAGGACGAGAATGAAAGTTGTCGGTGCTGATGACGGCCGGTGATGGTGTTGATGATGATGACGTAGGATGGTGATATACGGTATGATGGTGTTTGTGTTGTTGTTGTTGGTGGTTGTGGTGGTGGTCATATTGGCGACGATGATGAAAAATTATCTGAGATGATGCTGATGAAAAAATATTAAAGAAAGTAATAAAGATTGATGGTGATAGTTATATGCAAACACATACCTTTGCCAGTTTTACTTCAAAGTCATAGATTGCCTCCATTTTGGCGTACGAGACATGAAAAAATTGGTTCAAAATTTCCATGTAGTTTTTGTATTCTTTGCGTTTCTGTTAAACAGGATCACAAGACATCATAGCCTCTTATTCTAATTTTAGAATGTGTGGCCCAGATGGAACATAAATCAAAGTGGTATCTAATAGATTTTTCTGTGCTTATAGCGGCTTGCTTTTTTGTTCTGCCGCACTAGCGGGATTTACACACTGATCAGGAAACTGGGTTGAAAGCTAAGGGAGAGGTTATAGGCGACCCCTCGACTGTAGATAATTAATCCCTTGCTATGACTAGCAAATCAAGTAGGTGGACTGTGTCGATGATGCGCGTGTCGATAGTAACATAGTGATGCAAGCCCTCGTCAAAGCGAAGGAGCCCTTGTTCTCAAAGAAGTAAGTCTGAATTATTTGGAAAGGTCATTTGAATGGCATTACAGTAAATCTGTCACTTCTCTTAGGTATTTGCAAAGTCAAAAGTTAAGTTAGGAAAACCGAGGGTACTTAATTGCTGATCCGGCTGCTATGGTAATTAACGTTCAACCCTAGCCGTCAAACATCTTATACGAATATCTGATCTATTTAGCCAAATTAAAAATAATCAGTATTTTCTAACTTATATTAACTAACAAGTTTGGCCAAAACTACTGGAAGCTAGCGATTTTTTACTTTACCTTTTTGCTGTAGTCGTCATGATCCAAATAGTACTTTTTCTTTATTCCTAAAGCCGACTCTTTTAACTGAAAAAAGTGATCCAAAGAAATGCTTATCAGCTATCAAATTGATTAATATAGCAACAGGGGAAGGAAGAATGGAAGGAATGAAGAAACAATTAAAGAAGAAAAGAAGGAAGAAAGGATAGAAAGAAGGATAGAATGATGGATCTAAGAAGGGAAAGAAGTAGCCTCCTTTGCAGACGTTCTTAGGGTCGTCACGTCGTCACGCAACGTTTCTCTCCCCTTTCTCTCCTTTGTTGGGAGAGAAGTATTGCGTGACGACCCTAAGAGCGTCTGCGTAGGAGGATAGGAAAGAAGCAAAGTTGGAAGGAAGGAAACAACGAAGAAACAAACGACTTTAATAAGTACCATGAAATGTACCATTTAATACGTACCATTAGCACAGTGACATCAGAGTTTAACAAATTAGGTATCACATCAATGCCAAACAAAGAGTCAATATTTAGGTCACGTGCAGCTCTGCCAATTCGTTGCGCTACGGTAACAGTTGGGTCGTAGTTCTGTGAAATGCTCCATCCACCATATTGCTTGATCAAGTCATTAAGGGGCTGTAACCCTAGGGCATCTATTGCGGCGGTGTTCAAACAAGAGTTGTACACACGAACCGTTTTCATCACAGCGTCGTTCTATATTAAATAAAGAAATGCCTTACAACTTAATATAGTATTACAAGTCATGTTAACTAAGATTTAACAGCATTGTCCAGCCTCGATCAGAACATGCTATAGTAACACTTTACGTACCGCATACACGCTGAGTTGGCCTAAGTTTTACCTTTTAAAAAAGGTATCCGGAGGGGATTACGACCTCTATACGCGCTACCTCAAATTTTGCACGGACTTTACAATATTTTGCATATATATAAAAGTGTACATTTTCTGAAAACATAGTTTTCCAAAATCTACTCAAAACTTTCTGTTTTGGAACACAAAAAACAACATTGTTTTCCCATGCACATGGCGTATCTGTGTGACCATGGGATCCCTGTGTGTGGTTGGGTACCTTATCGTAAGGAGAGATTTTTCGGGACATGAATAAGAAAATACGGTAACAGAAAAATAATTATATCTAATTAAGGAAAACAGATGTTGTTGTTCGGCGCAGTGCCATAAAGTCTGAAAAGAGACACTGATATTTGAATTCCAAGATACAGAGCAGAAGAAAACATGACAGGTAAAAAGGCTGTTCAGAAACTGCTCATGTTTGCTAATGAAACTAATTGCGGCAAAGGAATGATTGACAGATCGGCAGATGCAAAACAACAAGTCTTAATTAGAAATGTTGCTGAGATGACATTTTGTAGATAATATTATATTGTAATCATAAATGTCAATTTAGGGTTTTGCTAGCTCGAATTCTGTTGAAATATTCATAGCTGGGCGCTGTCAGTTAATGGGTCATGGAGCTAGCCAATTTCGTTAAATTTCGTTTAAAGTCTAAATTCTTAAGCACCTGTTAGATCGCTTAATGGTCTAGCGACGGTATAATTTTTGTTTAACCCCAAGTACGATGAATAATAGAATTTTAACATAGTTCGGATTCCTCCTCGGGAATTGGGAACTAGTCGATTATTATTCATCGTTCTTAGCAACCAATCACAACGCTTGTAAATGACGTCAGCTGATATTAGGCTTGACGTCATCTTGTCAACCTCGCAACCATTATTTAAGGGATTGTAGCACGTAGTTTAATATGCAGAGTTGCAGAGTGACAGAGTTACAGAGTTTCACAGAGTTACACAGCACAGAAGAGAAACAGAAGGCAGAAAGAAGCAGAGCAGAAATACAGAGCATGCAATGCAGAAATAAAAGACAATCAAGAATTCCAAACCATTCTCGTGTGTCGCGGAGAACGAGCTAGTCCTACCAGAAAAACCCTTCGTGACATTATTGTGTATTCCAGAGACAAGCATTAAAACACTTGTGAATCCATATTATGTCCGAGTAGTATTACAGCGCGACGCGCCTTACCGTGGCCACCCTGCCAAAGTTTTGTACAAGTACGATAAATCACTTCTTGCAAAGAATTTCCACATGAAAAAGACTGCCTACGAAAGTATTAAGTGTTAGCAAGCCAAAAGAACAAAACTGGTTTTAGAAAGAGATTTTTAAGCATTTTCTTCAAGTTCTTGCTCCGAAGTTCAAATATTTGCGGTAACAACAAAGCAAGTTCACATGCAAATTTACAGATTCTCGCTTTCTGATTGGCTAACTTGTAAAAAAGTTTGTTGGGTGGCTACGGTAAGGCGCGTCGCGCTGTAATTAGAGTCAGAATCCGGTTCAATCAGTCGATATATACAACAGCACACACAACCAATACATTATGAATGTTTCAATTGCCCTTTTTCACTATGACGTGAAAGGATCATGGTCGCTAAGGATCATGGTCGCCAGAGGGGGACAAAACAGCAACAACACAAAGAAAATTGATATGTAACGCTTTTTATAGAACGAAGAAAAGCGTTAACAGCCATCAAATGCAATAAATATGATTTATTAATCAAACATCGATACACCTTATATTTGGAAACCAGACTATTTGAGATTTTCCTTAGCAGAAGAAATTTTGTTCAAATTTCGTTCTAGACGATTCTGTCTCCTCATAAACAAGCTGTGACGTCATAATGAAATAGGGCAATTAAACATGCTTTGCTATACCTCCGGATAATTCAGGTAAGCTTGTTCCAAAGCTTTTTTGAGAACGTTTGCATTTTTTTCCCACAAGGCATACGTTATAGAATTCGAACTCCCGGTTAGTTGTTTCCTTTGCCAGCCGCCACAAGCATAGGCGTAGAAGTCTTCGCAAGGATCGACGCTCTTATTCATGTTTTCAACCAATTCTGTTTTATATATTTATAGAATATATTTTTAAATATATGAAGATACAAACACATGGGATTATTTGGCATGGAGTGTAATCAAATGCGCCCTGTGGTGTAAAACATTTACATATTCCAGGGATTCAGATAAGTAAAAAAATAATAATTAAAAAACTAGAAAAAAACCTCATTTACTTTACATATATAATAATTCGGTTCTTTGGTGCTGTTGTGTTCAAAGTTTACCGTTCGCACATTTGGGTCTGTTTTCAATTGCTGTTAATGATGATGATGAACACGCTCATGAAAGTACATTTCCTTTTATTGAATGTCAAAAGACACAAATGACTGCCCATTAATGCTATGGAATACTTGTGTTTATGAGTGATTATATATTCGCCAAAGAAAACATTGCCGATGTTTTTGTGAAATTTGACATGTAAAACGCTGCGTCTAATTATACCCACACTCTTGACTTTTACAAAATATACCTTGATAGCCTACATCAATGTCTAGACTACATAAAGCGGATAAAGGTATAGAAAACGATTTAAAAAAATTGTTATTGAAGAGTTACAGGTGGTATAAAATTAACTCGGTTTGGGCTTCCTGTGGTGAACGTTCTCGTAAGCGACCGTCTGCGGTAAGCGACCACTTTCTTATCACCCCAAAGTGGTTGCTTACGAGAGAGTCAACTTTATTTACTTTGGTAAAGACTTGCGTCTTTGAAGATGTGTCAGATCATCTTACATCAACATACGTTGTTTACTAATTCCATCAAAGTACGGTCAACCTCGTGCTGACCCAGCGAGGCGTTATGCAGGAGTTGTATCGCTTGCTGTTTGTTAATGATAGGAACATCGTGCATTTCCTGCACGTGTAGAAAACGTAAGACATTTTCAAGTTGTTTTAGGGGTTGAATTTAAACCAGTGCGAGTTTATTCTATGAAGGAAATTAGCATTGGTTTCAGTCTAAACTTTCAAATTTCAAATTTTGTCGCATCCTGAAGCAAGTTTGCGCTTTATGCTTTGACCTTCCGGCTTTTACGTTTTCTTAAACAAAATCACCCAAAAACTAGTTCTATGAAATAATAATAAAAAAATTGGAAGCCCAGGCTCACTGGTTTAAAGGGAGCTACACCACTGCCAGGGATGGTTAAGGGGCTGGTATGATAGATCCATACAGCAAGGCTCGTTTAAATGATTAATAATTTGGACACTCAATCTTACCATAGCCAAGGCGGAAACACTGCGGATTGTCACATATCTCATACTTCTCCACGTTTTGGCTACCAGGCGTTTTGTTTAACTCTCGTGAATACAAGACTGCTAGCACTATACAAGCAATTAGCAGAAGAACACAGAAAACAGTTGCAAAGACTAGTGCGAAACCAAATTTATGTCGATTAATTTTGCTTCGGGGATTCTCTTCGAACATAACTTCATTGGACTCGGCGAATTCCATGGCTGCCTCTGTTGTATTACTCAACCTCGTGTAGTTTGGTTCTTTCACCTGAGACCTTAGCTTACGATTAGTCTCGTTATACTAATTTACATAAGAATAACAGCTCAACCTGCTCTTTTATTTTGACAGAACTGTCTAGTGCCTTCTCTGGTATCGATCTTTCTAAGTCAGTATACGTTACTCAAATGAGTGACGATCCCAGTTTTTTACAACCTCGTGCTGTTTGTCCGTCCTGCGGCACTCGCACGACCTTACTTTATATCTCTAAATATATATATTTAGGCACTGTCTAAAAGCGGAGCTCCCCGTTCAATTTCCCATATTCTTTTCAAAACCAATTATAAATCTAATATTCTATTTCACCAGACTAATTTGACATATACTTTAAAATCTACACACAAATACGATTAATTGAAAGAAGGAAGAACTCGTATTTCATAAATTCTCTAGGCAGAATAATGGGACATGCTAATCAAAATACGATGTCAATTCTGATTGGTTGACCCCGAGTTTGTTCTGGCAGTTACCACCCTCAGTATCTGATATTTCTTAAGAGCAGCCGTCTGTAAAAACCGACCATACGTGTGCAGAATAAAAAAATTCCAAAATTCTCAAAAAATTCCCAAACGTAGGCCTATGTGAGCTCTACATGGGAAAAATACTAAAAAGTTCATACGATTTTTATTTTAGGAGAAAAATGCAATTTTGTGTTTTCCGCTAAACAAGGACGATTTGAGGCCGTTTCAACATAAATCAGAAAAAAATACATAAAATATTTTCGTCTTAACCCATGCTAAAACAATTTACATCGCATAAAAGAGTGCTAAATTTGCGGTTCCTCCAAAGTTAAAGTTTTGAATTTAGAATGATTTTGAATATTTTACAGAATTTTAAACTTTGACAATTTTTCGCATGTCAAAAATATGGTCTACTTTAAAGTCAAAGATCGCACCGTGCTACATGGATTCAGATAAAATGACACTCACACAATTAATCTACTATGTTTAAACTTCCGGAAACTGCAATAAAATTCTTGGGCTACTGAAAAGATGTAATTTTAGAGCCCTCGTAAAATCCACTTGAAGGTTCAAAAAGGTCGTTACGTAATAACCGCTTAACTCACGTGTTGACAAGTTTAAAAATAACCACACATTGAAATCGCCACAAAATACTCTTTATTTTAGATACACGAACCCGTATCACCTATGCAATAGAATAATTAAAGTTTGACAAACTTTTGAATAGAAAAAACATCGCTTAACAGCATGATTATGCCAGTATTTGGTCAATATATTACAACTTGCTGACATTGTCATTGAATCAATCTTTCACATCAAACAATTCTCCTCGCTAAAATACCAATAAATAATCGCGATTTACCTGATGTACTTGTACTTCCTTTGAACCAGGCCAGATACTGACAAATCACAGCATTAAGCTGATTTACAGACATAATATTCCCCACTAAATTACACATTGCTCTGTTGCAACAATGTCGCTTTGTAAACAAATAGTGAAGTATGTTGTGTGACACACAGGAAACCCGAAAGTGGATTTTTTTTATGTAAAAAGGTTAGGAAATAATTACCAATAATTTCAACAATTTGTTTTGGCTAATAATATAATATTTTCATTATAGTGTTCTTGGTTTTCTTTTCACGTGTAATACAGTTTCAAAAAAATAAAATATCATCATTCAAACAGTACAAATAACACATGAGTAACAACAAAACTTGTACATTTATGCTGCTCAGCTAGCCTTCACAGCATGTACATGATTGAACTAAGTCATTGATTAAAGATATATATGGTGCTTTGCGATGAACAGTCAGACTCTCAACGTCCATGTTGAAGAAAACGCAGATGTGACGGAGAAGCGCAACACTAAGGTTAGATAACCTTTTCTCGGCATAGAGCTTACACACATCATATGTATCATTCATAATGGGATGTACAAGCTCGCATTCTTGGATAATTATGTCCCGAGCCTCAGAGTACGCTTTAGCATCTTTTGCGGCCACAGCATTGTCGCTCAGCTCTTTGGTTGATGCTTTCCTATTTTTAGCAGCCTTACGTGAAAAGTACGATTTGATCTGCTGAGGGGATAGGAACTCGTCGATGGTAAATCTTTGATCACCGCTGTCATTTCTTGCGTGGCGGAGTTCACGAGCAACCTGTGCTGGATCAGCTTTGATTCCACTCGTCACACCGATGGCGAACTTTTCGTCTAGGTAGCTTCTTTGGTTGTCACTGAAACGAGCGGCTTTTTTCGACTGCCTCAAGGCCCATCCCTGACATAGGGTACTATGAGTGTCAGTCATAGCAGTTGTGCTCTGCATTGAGGGCTGGGTGCTGGTACCTTCGTGAAGTTTCTTTGTATACAGCTTCTTGGCTTGATCTAAGAGCGTGAACTTCTCTTTTCGGAATTTGCATTTTCCATAATGTAGATGGTATTCAAGATTCGAGTGTTTCTTAAACGATAAGATACATCCTTGAGAGGGACAGGAAAACAGCTCACTGGTGGTACCTACTTCATCCTCATCAACATCTTCATCATCAGTAACGGAGCCATCCTTGATGGATTCGTTAGTAGCCTTACTCGTGAACTGGATGTTAACAAAATCTCCAGAAGAAAACTTCACTTGATCGATCTTTGCAAGCTCTTGCGAATGCACTGGTTTTACTTGAACTATTCAAGAGATAAAACGGAGCACAGTTGAAAATCTGTGGTTTCAAGTTTATCCTATCACGTACAATAAATTTGAGAATGAATGAATGAATGAATAGATGGATGGATGGATGAAGGAATGAAAGAATGGATGAGTGGATGGATGGATGGATGGATAGATGGATGAGTGGATGGATGGATGGATGAACGAATATATGAATGAATGAATGAGTGGATAAATGAACGAATGAATGGATGGATGAATGGATGGATGAATGAGCAAACGAATGAATGAAAAATCGAATGGGTTGATTAATAGATAAGTGAATGTATGAATTGGTTATGAGTTTATCAATGAACGACTGAATAATCAAATTGATGAATGAATGAGTAAATGGTTGGATGGATGAGCAAACGAATATCAGAAAAATCGAATGAATGGATCAATAAATCAAATATAGTAGAGATGTACGAATGGATAATCCAATGAATGAATGCTGATTGAGTTAAAGAACAAATGATTAGATTGATTATATGTAATTGATAATGGATTAAAAAATATATAAATAAAATGCTAAATAAAAGACTCAATAAATGGATGAATGAATTCAATTAATGTATGATTAATTATTGATAAATAGTTAACGATTCAGACCTGAACAAACTTAAAATGAAACATACCTGGAAGTTTACTCCATTTTACTTCTTTGCCTTTGCCAACATCATAAGACTTCCAAACTGTAACGCTCTTGCCATCTTTAGCAAATGAAAAGTTATTCAAAGTACTGATGCCGTCCCATTTGCCTTCGACTTTGATCCTACAATCTGCATCATCCACCAGCGCTACACGTACTCCAGATACACCACCGTGTGAGAGAATAGCATTCTTAAAATCTGCGGTAGTTACCACATCATGGCCTTCGTTAATGTGCCTTCTAACATGTCCTTTGATCGTAGCAGCCTTGCGGTCGCAGGCGCCTTTTCCTCCCTGAGGATCGCTAAAGTCGACCCTTTTGATATGGATACCTGTGTGCTTCGATATCGTAGGACACGCACAAAGCAATACCACACTGTGATAACAACCAGCATTATCTTGGCGGAAATATGCGGTTGTTATCTCAGGGTGGTCTTCTTTCAATGTGCTTAGAACATGTTCCATGATCCAAGAGACGGTGTCACTCTCTTGAGGGGAGTTCTGCACAATATGTACCAACGTCTGGTGCTGCAGACAATCCCGGACTTTGCGAACAACCACAGATATGTGCCATGAAATTCCTCGCTTTCCAAACCAGTCAGCTTGGGTTTCTCTATACTTTTGCGGTAGGAATTTCATGGCCCAATCTTGTGTTATTAACACAGAGCTTTCGTCTAGACGTTGGAGGATATCGGTGCGGGCTTTGTCTTGCTGCACCGATCGAAGTAGATGAGACTTCCAGCTTTCAATGGCTTGGGCTGCCTGGTTGTAACAATACAGCAAGTCATCGTCTTTCTCTGCCAAATGCTTGATGTGTTCTTTTATTTCAATTAGGGTGGTTTTCAGCTGCTCACAGGACTGGCAAGACGTATGTCTCCTGTAGCCCTTTTTCCTTGGCATCGCTTAAGGAAAATGACAGGCAATGATCAGCTGTACTAGCTGTCTGCACTACATGATCCTAAAAAAATAACATATTGCATGCAATCAATAATAGCCGAATAAGCAGCGATGATTGTAAAAACTAACCGGCTTCAAATACTGTAATTTACCAAAATACACCAGATTTTAAAAACAACACGCCCCAATAAGCACCGCATGCACATGTCTGCCACCAAATTAATAATAATAATAATAATAATAATAATAATAATAATAATACTAATAATAATAAATAATAATAATAGTTAATAATAATAATAGATAATAATAATAATAATAGTTAATAATACTAATAGATAATAATATTAATAATAATAATAATAATCATTATCATCATTATCATTATCAAAGTTGTTAAATTTTCAGGAATGACCTACAGCCGTCACTTTGATTTTTTTCCTTACCTTAAAATCGGTTTTGAGGTACTGTTTTCCCTCTTTTAGTGCCTTTTGAAGTTTCTTACCACTGCAGGGATCGAGGCCATAGTCGATGAGCTTGTTAGTGATCGTTGCAAGATCATCAAATCCTGTCCCACCTTACTTTCTAACGGACGCCGAACAAGATGTGAGAATGCGGCTCATCGTCGAGGTACTGAATGGTTTAAAATCAGTCTCCTCACAGTATTGGACATACTGTGTGATGGTACGTTGCTTTATCATAGTCCGTATAACATTGGGTGTTTCGATGACTTGACCATTTGACAACTGAAGATTACGCTGCCCAAATGGAAGATCCTGTATAACGTGTGGGCTGGTGATAAAGGTTAAGAAATGGTCTAGTTGTACTGGACTGACGCGCATCCTGGTAGATCTTGTTTCCAGTATTGGTGCTCCACGCCCGTACAATTCTTTATGGTGGCGCGCCATCTTGAATCGGTATTTTGGAAAAAGGAGCTAGGTCCGCCATAATAGAGAGAATCTGTCGACGTGTATCCCAGCCAGTAGCGTGTTCATATGTCTCTGCTAGTGCTTGGAGGTAGATCTTTTCCGTCTCGTCAAGCTTGTCGATTCCAAGTACTTTGTCCACCAGTTTTTTTTTGTGGCCTCCCATAGAGCTCCTGCATCACCAGGCGCAATAACGTCAAGTACTGCAGCAACTGCCTCACTTGTCTTGGTCACATGTGTGTTTTGTGTACGAGGCTGTAATTCACTAAACTTCTTCTTAGACTGTGTGAGAGCATCAGCACCTGACGCTACAAGAAAGTGGTTGAGAGCAGTACGTCGAGCGGAAATGTCACCAACAGTCACCTCAGACCCCGATGTCTCACTACTGTGACTTCCGTTATCAGGTGTGTAAAAACTTGACTCTCCTGGGGAAAGGAGCAGCGTTTCCATTTTTTCGCACAATGTGGTTTCGCTTGATGTTTCCTAAAACCACAATGACATTGTTAAATGTATAAACGAAGAGTGTTATGGACGAAAGAGTAATCATTATTATTATCAACATAATTAAAAAAGATGATGATGGTGACAATAATATTTTAGTATTATTATATGATATTATTATTCTAATATTACCATATTAAAATAGGTATATCAACATTGGCGGATCCAGCACTGTGGGGCGAGGAGGAGCGCACCCTTCCCCCTCCCCTGAGAGGACCGTGTAGTTTTAATTTTCCCCATTTTTGTCTTCTTTGTGACCATTATGGTGATGTAAACCATGACTAATCATGATTTCAGTACTGCTTGTTGTCATTGAATGAGTGACTGAATAAACGAATGTAAATGTTTGTATGGGTGAGTTGAGGGGAGGGGAAATAGTGAGTTGATACCCAATTTGTAAAGAATAACAAAATGATAATCAATAAACTGTTTAACGTACAAGAATAGAAGTAGATGATTCAACAATGCTTGGAGTTAGGTGTCCTTCTGAAAATCCTGTAGAAAGTGTTTCGTCTTGTTCTTTGCTCAGTGAAGTATTTGGTGATGGACTCTTTCCCAAAAGAAATCGACATCTCTTGCAAATTGCTTTGAAAAGAAATTAGTGTTAATTAGAAATATCATAGTTAATGGAGTGGAATGGTTTGGAAACCTATTGTTATAGGTTTTTGTTTGGCGAGCGATGTTGAAACGTACCATCACGTGATACTGACCGTGCACAGTGAACCAAAGCAAGTATGGCTGAAAATACTAGTTTCTGTACTATTTTCATGTACGAACATTTTGAAAGTGTAAAATTTTCATTCTAAGATTACAAAGAAGAGGATAAATAATTCCGCGCAGATACAGTTAAGTTACTAGATGATAAAAGAGAAAGCGTTCAAAAAGGTGATTACCCTTTTCAGTAAACAATTAATCTCCATCATATAGAATTAATTAACAAATATCTCCTATTTTATAACATTTTTGAGGAAAAAAAGTCTATGTTCCCTAATTTATGATGAACAAACGCTGCAACTTTTCCTTCTCTGTGCACGGTCAACGTCATATAACAATAGAAAAGGTTGAACAAAAACCTAGAACAATAGGTTTCCAAACCATTCCACTCCATTAACTATGGAAATATGAAGGCGCAGTGACAACATATATGTGGCCATACTTACGCGAAGCAATTGGTACAACTGTTGAAGTGTAATCGTAAAGCAGACGAGACTGTTGAAGTGTTATCCCACGATCACCTTTCCTTTGCGTTTTATTATGTGGAGCCCAAGAAGTAGGACAAGCACAATTTTTCTTATTTGTGAGCCACCTCATACCATATTCATCTCTGTGACGTGGACAAATGGTTAAATGAAGGTGAGATTCCTCTACATCAAATACACCTAAAATACAAATAAAAGATATGTTATGAGGAAAATAATATATAATGAGAATGATAAATATATGTATCAATATAAACCTCTTTTTTCCGCAAATGAAGGATTGACGTCAGAAAAATCACTCCCTTTGCTGTCAAGGCAAAGTTTCAAAGGTTCTCTATCTAAATTACAGCACTGATACTGTTAAGAAAACCACTTTTTACAACCTACATATTTGATCATGATGCACTTACCTGCGCGAGCAAGAATCAACGTCGCTTCATTTTTCACGTCAGAGTCGTAAGTATGCAATCCATTCAGATGACCTTTGATGTCTTTAGTACACTTTAACATAACTATACTCTCAATTGCGTGTTTTTGATACTTGCTAGAGCCACAAGGACCATCAACTAAAGACTTGAATCCACATGAAGTCATTTTCTCATCGCAACTACATGTTCATTAGTGATGTATTAAGTTTTAACTGTTCAAAGAATTATTCGAAATTGGGTTTCCTGTGTGTCACACAACATACTTCACTATTTGTTTACAAAGCGACATTGTTGCAACACAGGTAGCCCAAGCTATGGTTCTGAATATATATAGAGAGAATGTATGGCAGATCAAAACATTTCTTTAAAATAAAATAAATTTCATATTTTATTGTTTCTTTACCGGTATATCAATGTTTTATTGCATGTTTTGTGGTTTGCTGACGGTTTGGTTGCATTTTAAGGCGATTTTAGGAAATTTTATCTCCTCTCTAAAGACGAAGTCAAGGTAGGAATCCTCAGACTCGGGTGCTTTGCTTCAACAGGCCGTAAATCGCCAGAAATCTGTTTCACAGCAAATTTTTCACTGGCTACCCTTCGCCCAATAAATATCCAACACATCTAATCCAAAAATTGCTATATCGCTTCACTTCTTCCCGTCGAAATTCGCAAATATATACGCTCTAAATAGACAACTTCATCGGCGGACGGATCAGTCTCGCCACGGATTCAACAGTTGGTGACAAATCATTGGCTGTGTGGGGGAGGGTACATGACAAACGTTGACCTTTGCATAGACTAAAAACCGCTCGAAATAACAGATTCCTTATCCATAAAACCAAAAATAAGTCAAGATTTCTAGATAATTTTTTACGAAATAGAGCTCTAAACGTTCTGGTTTTCCTCTGCATAAATTTTACATTCCGTTCAACTAAACATTGGTCTTGTTTCTCGCTGTCATCGAGCTGTTTTTAGTCTATGCAAAGGTCAACGTTTGTCATGTACCCTCCCCCACACAGCCAATGATTTGTCACCAACTGTTGAATCCGTGGCGAGACTGATCCGTCCGCCGATGAAGTTGTCTATTTAGAGCGTATATATTTGCGAATTTCGACGGGAAGAAGTGAAGCGATATAGCAATTTTTGGATTAGATGTGTTGGATATTTATTGGGCGAAGGGTAGCCAGTGAAAAATTTGCTGTGAAACAGATTTCTGGCGATTTACGGCCTGTTGAAGCAAAGCACCCGAGTCTGAGGATTCCTACCTTGACTTCGTCTTTAGAGAGGAGATAAAATTTCCTAAAATCGCCTTAAAATGCAACCAAACCGTCAGCAAACCACAAAACATGCAATAAAACATTGATATACCGGTAAAGAAACAATAAAATATGAAATTTATTTTATTTTAAAGAAATGTTTTGATCTGCCATACATTCTCTCTATATATATTCAGAACCATAGCTTGGGCTACCTGTGGTTGCAACAGAGCAATGTGTAATTTAGTGGGGAATATTATGTCTGTAAATCAGCTTAATGCTGTGATTTGTCAGTATCTGGCCTGGTTCAAAGGAAGTACAAGTACGTCAGGTAAATCGCGATTATTTATTGGTATTTTAGCGAGGAGAATTGTTTGATGTGAAAGATTGATTCAATGACAATGTCAGCAAGTTGTAATATATTGACCAAATACTGGCATAATCATGCTGTTAAGCGATGTTTTTTCTATTCAAAAGTTTGTCAAACTTTAATTATTCTATTGCATAGGTGATACGGGTTCGTGTATCTAAAATAAAGAGTATTTTGTGGCGATTTCAATGTGTGGTTATTTTTAAACTTGTCAACACGTGAGTTAAGCGGTTATTACGTAACGACCTTTTTGAACCTTCAAGTGGATTTTACGAGGGCTCTAAAATTACATCTTTTCAGTAGCCCAAGAATTTTATTGCAGTTTCCGGAAGTTTAAACATAGTAGATTAATTGTGTGAGTGTCATTTTATCTGAATCCATGTAGCACGGTGCGATCTTTGACTTTAAAGTAGACCATATTTTTGACATGCGAAAAATTGTCAAAGTTTAAAATTCTGTAAAATATTCAAAATCATTCTAAATTCAAAACTTTAACTTTGGAGGAACCGCAAATTTAGCACTCTTTTATGCGATGTAAATTGTTTTAGCATGGGTTAAGACGAAAATATTTTATGTATTTTTTTCTGATTTATGTTGAAACGGCCTCAAATCGTCCTTGTTTAGCGGAAAACACAAAATTGCATTTTTCTCCTAAAATAAAAATCGTATGAACTTTTTAGTATTTTTCCCATGTAGAGCTCACATAGGCCTACGTTTGGGAATTTTTTGAGAATTTTGGAATTTTTTTATTCTGCACACGTATGGTCGGTTTTTACAGACGGCTGCTCTTAAAGTAGTTGTCAAAAGCTAACGAACGATATATCTATACACAGGAATGGATGTTCGACAGTGGTTACTGATTGCCTTCCTTTCGTCATCTATTTTCCATGGCTGTACAGCTACTAAAGGTAACCCAACACGTTTTCGTTTGGTGAACTTCTAAGATATGAATAAACTATACACTAAACTTTACTTTTACGATTCCGTCAATAACAACAACAACAACAACAACAACAATAATAATATTTTTTTTAAATTCAATTTAGGGAAAGTTATATCATTTAAAAAAATGAAATACGAAGAAACGAAACTCTGAAAACTAGCTAAATTTTATACATATGGCACTCTCTACTGTAATAATTTTTGACACATCTAAAAGCCAATAATTCTGGTTCTTTTCCTTCAATCATGTTGAAATTTGCCAGATTTACTAATCGTGAGATGCTTTATCAGATATCAAAAAACGTTTGGTAATTAGATTAAAATTCAAAACTCGCCCTAGTCCATTCCTCGTTTCCAAAGTGGCCAATACATGATGCTCTTAGTCGCACATGAAAAAATATTTTTGTTTTCACGAAATGACATCCGGAGAGTCGGATTGTCAAATCTCATGACGATCTTCACGACATGACCCGTCACGATCTGTAAAAAAGAGACCCTATAGGATACACTCTGGTGTAAAAATCAAAAACGTCCCGAAATCAGCACAAAAGCTCCCCATATCAGCAAAATATGACTTTCATGCATCCTTTTTCCTCATCATCATTACCTATTTTATCATTGCATTACAAAATAAATAAGGCAAAAAAATCCCGTCGGCTTCAGCAACTTCTTGGAAAAAAAAAGCGGTTGAAAATTGGGCTACATTGTTGAAATCTGTGTTTATTCAGCTTCAGGAAAATATATACTTTTATCGACATTAAATGAGTGGTTCGTGCACTACGAGGTATTTTGTGAACGCTGTCGCGAAGAACGAGGGTCCCCTGGTATTTTTGGTAATTACATAATTCCGCAAGAATTTTATTAACTATAAATAAATTTCATACTAATTGCGTGACAATCGTGACACTGTATACGAACGTGTGACCGTTTTCGGGGGCGTTTGCACGTCAAAAAAAACCTTCAGCAGCTTCCCAGCCATGTGCTGCTTGTAAGAGAAAAACACACAAAGTAAAACTCGACCATTTTAAGCTTCACAATTCCAGGAAGATTATTTGGTTTGAAGTTATGTTACTATTGACGTTTTGCTTTATAGAGGAAAGGAATTGCTGACAAATTTGGTACGTTTTTATTTGAAAACTCCAAAGCATGAAAATATTTCCATGGTGATGTCTTTAGTTTAGCAATCAAAGCAAGTTTTCAGAACCATACCTGTAAGCTTTATTACACAACTAGGTATTAAATGGTACATTTTCAATTTGATACGTCTTCCTCGTTTATGTTTATATTCAAGTTTTATATGGTTAAATCTAGAGAAACGGTTATAAGCTTAATTTTTGAAAGGAATTGGTTTTTGATAGTGAGAACTATGAACCTGCCATTTTTCAAAACCGGTGGGTCAAAACTAAAGGGAAAATCGATAACTTAAGCCTTCAAAGCACCAGAAAACTTATTTTAAATTCGAAGGACAACAATAGTAGATATGGAATGAAGCTTCTACGCCACTTGTGCTCCGGAGCAAGCCGGAGCAGGTCGGTGCTCTCCCCGGGCCCCTCTCCCGGCCCGTAGGGGGAGGTCAGCGTTAGAGGCTGCCTTGGCCCGTAAGGGGAGGTTGGCGATCTACCCTTGAGTCATATCTATTTTTAGATTGTAGGATTGCACCACCATGACGCAATAAGGTAGAAGTCATGTTCGAATTTCATGGGCCCGTGAGGGTAGGGCTGATCTTGATGTTTTCCGTGAGACACGTGTCAACTATTGTTTCCATCAACACACGATGTTTATCTTAGATTTGTCGAAATCCATCTTGAATAAATTTTCAGATTTTCATGTTTTAATATCACTGGAAATATTTCTTTATGTTTTAGAGAAAATATATATGACCTTAATGGGAATCGAACCCATAATCTTCTGATCTGGAGTCAGATGTGATACCCATTACACCACAAGGTCTTCCATGAATTCTGGATTAACTATGAAAATATATCTCTTTTTCCTTTTTCGCCCATTTGGTAAGGGTTTCGTTTCAACCATTCTGATTTGTATTTTACGTATTTTAAATTAAAATTTGTCTTCAAACAATGAGGCACGCCCCATGAATCTCTTTATCGTACTATGATTTAGCAATTCTAAACGATTATCCATTTCGAAATCATACCAAGTATGTCTTATGAATCTCTTTTAGTTGCTTTTAGCTTTTGTGTATTTAGCTCGGGAGTTTATTCCTGGTTTCTGAATTCCGTTGGAGTTTTATTTAGCCACCAAGGTACTAAAATTGTCAAAAAAAATTTTATGTCACTCGTGTTTACTCATTCAATGTGTGTGATTCACACTGGTAATTTTAAGGAATCTAACCCCTACTCATAAACATTCTCTTTATATTTTGTTTATCATCGCTAATTTTTAGATTATGCTGACGATACAGTACGGTTTTTTTCCTCGAAATCCACTTTTGATATAGAATCTAAATTAAACTCAGATATAATTAATGTTGGGAACTGGTTAAAAAGAAATCAACTTTCTTTGAATATATCTAAATCTAAGTTTATGCTAATAGGTAGTAATAAACGACTAAGTGATGTTGATTGCATAGGTATTTCTTTTGATGGTCAACGATTAGATGCAGTTGACTCTTCCAATTATTTAGGCATTGTTATTAATAAGAATCTTACGTGGAACGATCATCTTGATTATATTAAAACTAAGATCAATAAGAAATTAGGCCTTTTAAGGCGAATTAAGTCTTATTTACCTATCAATGCTAGGATAACATTTTTTAATAGTTTCGTATTATCACTGTTTGATTACGGTGATATAGTGTGGGGGGACAGAGGACACGGTTAATTGAATGAGCTATATACAAAACATTTGGTGAGTATACTTTTTGAGACAAAGATACTGTATTAACGAAGACAATATAAAAGAATAAAACTCAATTTTCTAGAAACTCTACAATACGAAAACTTTTCGACTAATTTCCATACGGACTTAGAGCATGCACAGACATGAATACGTGAAGTCATCAAATCAGACAGACAGACTATTTTATGATTTTCAGAAAAAAAGCCTCGATTTAGAAAATCCAACTCAAAAATCAAGTTCGGTAAAAGCTTTTCTGATCATTGTTGGGAGACATATCCAAAATTATGGAGTTTGCGCTGGTATATTACAAAGTCTCAAGCCCAGAGCCCTGTCATTCTTACTGTGCATGGTCGAATATTGCAGTAAATGTTGGTGGGTTGATGATAATTCGCTTTTATCGAAAATGTTTGGTAGATTCCCCCAGTATTTTTCTTTTAGCTGAGAACAGGATAAACAAACAGAAAATTATGAGAGTGAAAAGCGATCTTTTATTAACTACATACATTCTATTAATTAGTACGAGTAATACCTTGGGGACCGGTCGAGCAGGGGTTAGCACGTTCCACCAGCATCTGGTGGCCCGCATCTGGTGGCCCCACACGCATCTGGTGGACCCTTGG